>BJCO01004739.1:0-12173 GCA_018326465.1 Flaveria floridana
TGGTTGTCACATTATGAATGTTTTATGTGTTTATATAGCTTGCTTATTCACATATTAAAGATCCTTTTGATTTGGGTTTGTTTTTCCATCTTAAAACATCATTTAGAACATGAAATTTTTAGCTTATAAACAAGTTATAAAGCTATACTTCCGCTGTGTTTTTCAGAAAGATTAAAAGGTTAAACTAGTTTTTTTTTGTGTTCTTACAAACCCTTCAATAAGTGAAGGAGACTAGTGATAGAGTTATCTACCTTTGGCTCGTGAGACACCAAGTGTCGTTTCCCATTCAGGCATGCAACACAGTGATCATTACTTGTAAACACTTTCTTTGGCATTCCTGTTACCAAATCATTCTTAATTAGTTTATTATTGTTCATAACGTTTACATGGCACATCCTTTTATCCTAAAGAAAAGACTCGTCACTATTGGCCTTAGATAAAAAGCAAGAAACTTCTCCTGAGGGGCATGTTTCCTGCAAATCCATCTTGTACATGTTCCCTTTTTAGGGTGATCTAAGCAGGATATGCTTTTGAGGGATGACCACCCAGGGCTTGAGAACAATGCACTTATGCTCAGTAAAGAGCATGTTATGTCTCTGGTCATAAAATTGGGATACACTCAGTAAATTGTGCCCAAGCTCCTTAACAAAGTTTACCTTCTCAATGCTGAGCTTAACCATTTATGACCCTACCCCTTCGAGTAATGTAACCACTAGCATCTCCTCCAAAAGCAACTGGTCCTCCATCAATTTTCTCAAATTTCTAAAGAAGGAGCCATTCCCTGTCATGTGCCTAGAACAGCCAATATCAATGATCCACACATTTCTTTTGGTCTTCAACTATTCCTGCATAATAAAAAGAGAATTAGCTATATTTGGAAACCCAAGCCTTATTGTTCTTGGGCTGTTTAAAATGTACTAAAGACAATGCAACAGTAATTGGTTATATACTGAGACTATGTGGATCACTTGCTGTTGTAAATGAAGAATTTTCAGTCACATAGTCTTCCTTTATCTTCCACACCATCTTTGGAAGATTTGACTTGACCTTCAAATCTTCATAAGTTTTTATAACTTTAGAATTTTTGGAAACTGACCCTTCGGAAGATCTTTCTTTCACTGTAGCAAGCTTTAGTGCTTCAGAAGCATTCCTTTCTTTCGAGACCAAATTTTCTTCCGAAGGCAATTTTTCACTTGTCTTCATTTTCATTTTGGATCTTCCGAAAGAAACACTGACTTCTTTCAAAGCTTTCTTCTTCTTTTTCTTCTTAGAAGTATTCTTCTTTGTTATGTTGACAATACTTTTGGGATTATAGATGCAACCTTAGCCAGATGAGAAGTACTGCCACACATAATGCAGTCAAACTGCTTTCTTCTGAGAGTCTTCTTGTGAACAGAAGACTAAGTTTGATCACTTTCTATCTCCATCCCTATCTTTGAAGATGTTGTGGCAGGCCTCCCCAGGTGAAGCTTGCTTTTGGAGGTGGATGATTCATACTGTGCATCAGTGTTACACAGCTGATCAGTCTTCATTCGTTCACACGGATGAGTTGAACATGTACTTGAAATCTTGGTACTACAGTTCAAAGTTGTGTCCTCAGTCCCTACTACTTCAAAACCTGCAAAGATAAAGACTTGTTTCTGCTTGGAGTTGAAGGTGGGCTTGATCTCTTGAGCTCTCTTTAATTTTCTCTTTGCTACACGGATCAAGTCTTCCTCTTTGACTTAGTCATCCTTGAATTCTTCCTGTCCTTAAGAGTGTAGTGACCCTTGTTAGGATGATCTTCCTATCTCTTCCTGTATCCGTCCTTCACTATCTCCTCTTCATCCTCTTTATCAATAGGATCTATGGATGGTAGCTCATCTTGACTAGTTCCACACCTTGGAGATCTTACAGGCAATAGAGTGTGTGGAGGAGCTATCTCAGTACATCCTAGTTCTTGTTTGTTCTGATAACACACTTTGGAATGTAGGTATGAGGATATTATGTTCTTAAAGGTCTCTTCTTCTAGAACATGCTTCTCTGCCTTGGCTTTGCTGATCACTAGCTCAGCCTGGCACTCAGTTAACTTAGTAATGAGATCTTTCATTTGATTCCTGTAGTTGGTATGCTCATGTTTAAGAGTTGAAATGGTTTTCTTTAAGTCTTCTATTTTTAACTTATACTCATTTTCAACTCTTTTGAAATCAAATTTTAATATGTTCATAATCTCAAGATCAGATCTCATTTCTAAGTTATAGGACCTGTATCTATTTACTTTAGCAATGCATTCTGGGGTACAAAGACGTTCCAATACCTTGGCTTCATCTAGATCCGCCTTCAGTGCTTGGTTTGGAGACACATCTTCTACCTGGAAGCTCTAATCAAAGCCTCCTTCTTCAATATCAACTGCATCTTGCTGCTTGGGCTTCTTAGTATGTGAAGCTCCCTCAGTGTAGTTTGGTTGGGGTTGTGCTTGCCCACCATTTATGTTGGGTGCCTTGCACTCCCTAGCTAAATGTTTCATTTGGTTACAGTTATAACACTTCACTTTGCTTTTATCAAGCACAAACTTTCCACTGGATACATTGCTAGGAAACTTTCTCCCTGTCCTATTATAGAACTACTTGGCTCTGTGAGTGAGAAGAGCCATTTGTTGAACTATCTCTATGTACTCCAGGCCATCTGGATGGATGTAGTCCAAGTCTTCAAGGGTGAAGAGAAAGTTGCCCGTGCTTTCATCATATGACACAAAGGCATGTATGAGCTTGTCTCTTGGAATGAGCTTCCTTGGATGTAGCTCTCCTTTGGTTTCTTAGGGAAGGTGACGAAAGGGTCCTTTGGTGAATTGTCAGGATAAGAGATGAAATGGTGTTATGGTTCTTTATAATCCCTTTAAACTACATGATGGGCAAAACTCTAATGATTGTTAGAGTTCCGAGATGGATTTTGCATGTTCACCTCCATCTGGTAACCACTGAGTATGCCATACAACTCAGTGAGAGTGAGGGTCTTGAGATTTTCAGTCCTTTTAATGACCATACATAGTGTGTCCATTGTCTAGGAATAGAGGACATGAACTTTCTCATAATATCCCTATTTTCCAGTTTTACTCCAACATCCATCAGAGTATCCACAATCTCAACATACCTAAAGTATTGTTGAGTCATGGTTTCACCTTCTTTGAAGGTGAAGTCCTCAAACTGCTGCTTCAGAAGATCCTTCATGTTTTCTTTTGCATCAGAAGAACCTTCATACATCAGCTTCACTGCATCCCAGAGCTGCTTGGTAGTTTTACACTTCTTGAAGCCTCTGTAGATTCTTCAGAATAGTCATGGCTTTCTGATCTATATCTATTCTTTTACTATATTCTTCAGAATAGTCAGCCACTTCCTTTGGAACCATGCCACCTCCAGCAGCAGCTGAAGAGGTGCATGGAGTGTATGGTCTTTCAGTAACAGACTCCTACATCATGCTATCTTGTGACAAGATAAAGCCTTCCGTTTTTAGGCACCAAGTATCAAAATCATCAGGAGTGATCAGTGGAGAATTTACCATAGTATCGGTTTCCATATCAGCCTTGGATGCTGCCATTTCAGATGTTAAGTGATTTGTGAGAACTGAGGAGAACTAAGATGGTGAGATCTTACAATCAAAAGCCTGGAAAGCTCTAATACCAATCATAGGACTGGTTAAGGGATGGTTAATACAATCAGTCTCACAATAAGGAGAGTGTTAGAGCACCTAACAGATCAAAAGGGAACCGGGGTTTAAGAGTTAGGATGAAAAGAACACAAGTAAGTAAAGAGACAAAACTTAAGAACAATATATATAAGGTTTTCAAGGACGATGTAGATTAATCTCAAGTTCTCTTACAAGAGTTACAATGCATAAGAAATAAGTTCCAAGACATTGAGATACTTTATACTACACTCTACAACCGGCCATACTTGGAAAGCCAGTTGGAACATTCAAAGACAACAAAATCAATGTAGAGCTAAAAGGCAGATTGCCTTTTGACTAGTGACTATGACATGCCATAGCTCACATCCTAATATAATACAAGAAGGATAAAAGTACATAAAGTAGAAAGTTACAAACAAAGACCTTAATGTACAGTTCCAAAAGCATGGACCTTTTCACCAACTTACGCAAGTTGGTGAGTCTTCAGTGTTGCAGCGGAAAGTTGGTCAGCTTTTGTAAAAGTACATCAGAGAAAAGCATGTTCTTCTAAGTCTTTGGAAGAAATCAGACATCACTTCATTAGGCTTCCGAAGACTTTGTCATTGAAGTTTCGGAAGACTTCATCTTTGGCTTCGGAAGACTTCATCTTTGGCTTCGGAAGATTTGGTCTTTGGCCTCGGAAGATTTATACTTAGAATATTTCTTGTGCTGAGTATAAAGCTTCCGCAGGAACTTTTAGCTTCGGATGATTTTATACTTAGCATAATTCTCATGCAAACTATAAAACTTCAGTAGCAGTTCTACTTCGTACTTGGTGCATAATTGCTGGAATCTGTTTGGTTACTTTGGTTGCATCAGCCTCTATATAAACCTTACAAGAGTGATGAAAGTAATCAAAGGCTTCACCGGTTTCTGCTTAGGCATTTGCTTCACTTTGAACACTGTCATCATTTGTATTTCTCTCAGTCTGAACTGGAACAGTACCTGGTTCTTGAATCCTCACTTCATTTGATGGTTCCCTAGAAGGAGTTGGTATTGAACTTGGACTAGCCTTAGTTGAAACACTCTGATTTTATGGTGCTTTTCTGACAGGACAGCTTGTAAAGGAACATCTTCATCTGGTTGATTAGCAGATGTAGAAGGAATCACGGGAAAGTCATCTCTTCTTTCTGCTATTCTAGAAGATCCAACTGATTGTAGGTTACCTACATATGACAAGTGAGACTGATCAAAAGATCTAGTAAATGCGTCAATATCAAACAACTAGTTAGGACCATTAGTTGACTTAGGAAATGAATGTTCATTGAATTGAACATTAGTTGATTCATCAATAATGTTTAATCTAGGACTAAACACTTTGAAAGCCTTTGAGACTAAGGAATAACCTACAAAGAATCCCTCATCAGACTTTAAAGCAAACTTTCCTAAATGATCTCTGGAGTTTAATATTGATACATGACTACCAAATGACTTGAAAAATCCAATGTATGGTGTTTGATGAAAGAGAAGTTCATATGGTGTTCTTTTGCTTTCTTTGATTATCAAAGATTTTGTACAAAGCAAGATGTGTTAACTGCTTCTGCCCAAAAGGTAATAAGCAGTTTAGTATCTGCTAGCATTGTTCATGTTACTTCAATTAATGTTCTATTTCTCCTTTCAGCTACCCCATTTTGTTAAGGAGTCCTAGCTGTACTAAATTGATAAGCAATGTGTAAGGCCCCGTTCCCGGGATGCTTACAGTTGGACAATCTTTGCATTATTATATAAAATATTACACATTTCATAAGATTAAGCAGCGGAATTACATTAACCAAAAACCATTCATCACATTAATATTTAGTGTTGTTAAGCAATACAACATTGTTTAAGTTACCAAAGCATCGTTTAATTTCATTACAAAACAACAATATCTTTAAGCGTGAAGGATGCCAATCTTGCCCTCTTCGAGTAGCCTCCCCGTGTACCATCCTCAGTAAAATTACCTGCCAATTGAAAATGCATAGAAGTCAGCGTTGCTGAGTGAGTTCTAGTTTTAGAAGTATTAAAATACCTTGTGAGTTTTATATATGAACATAAACTTTTTGAATAAAATACATTACTTTCTAATGGGAGCACACATCATACATACATCCAGACAATATTCATTATTCATTCATTCTTTCGTACTTTCATTGTTATCTTTCATCATCATACACATACTTCCATTTCATACTTTTCATCATCTTTAACTTTCATACACATACTTTTATTTCGTACTTTTCATCATCTTTTACTTTCATACACATACTTTCGTTTCGTACTTTTCATCATCTTTAACTTTCATACACATACTTTCGTTTCGTACTTTTCATCACCTTTTACTTTCATACACATACTTTCGTTTCATACTTTTCATCATCTTTTACTTCATACGGATCGATGTACAATACCCTGACATTGTGCATAAAGCTGATGCTGGACCTAAGGTCTATAAATAGACCCCGAACATTGTGCATGAAGCTGACCCAGTCACCTAGGGCATGCCATCTTTCCCTTTCATCCAAACCAATGTGCAATACCCGGAACATTATCCACGAAACTGATGCTGGGCCTGAGGTCTATAAATAGACCCCGAACATTGTGCACGAATCTAACCCAGTAACCTAGGGCATGCCACAACGGTCCTGTCAATCTTAGTGGTTGACCCTGTGTGCATCCTTTGGGTTAGTTAAACCGCACACAGTTGAGCTAACGACAACATGGTTGTGCACCTACATTCTATTTGCTTGTAAGCCATTCATTTGTTCATTGCTTTTCACTTTTCATCTTTGTTATCTTTCACTTCATTACATTATACTTTATGTTCGTTCATACATACATCATACTACATAAAGTCATAACATAATACATAATGTATTTAACATAATATATACGTTTTGAAAACCGTTAAAATGATAACACATCATACACACATGCATATCATAACATTCATCACATCGTAATCCTCATCACATCATGATACATACTTTAAACATAGACCATCATATCACATCAGTATCTATCTCAATCAAACACCTCTTAAAGCCCCTTAGAAAGTTCAAAATAAGCACATGGGACATTTCTGACACGTCAACCTAAATTTTTTTATATAAAAACAGTGTAGGCGCATTGGCACTATGCAGGCGTATGAGCCCTGGTTAGCCGCATTACCACTATGTAGGAGCACGAGCCTTACTTACGCGCATCATCACTTAGGCGCATGAGCCACTTCGGGTGCATGGGCACTATTTGGGCGCATGACCTACACTTAGGTGTCTGGGCATAAATTTTTGACGTATGGGGTACTATTTAGGCGCATGAGCCAGTACTTCACATATTTCACAAATAAGTTAGGCGCATGGACATTATTCGGGCGCCTGAGTACTTACTGAAATATTCTAAGTCAAATTTCAGGCGCATGGGCCACTGTTTTGGCGCATGGACCACACTTCTACATGTTTCTAAACCATTTTCCGTCCCAATCTATTTTCTAACATGCACTTAACTTATATATTGTATTCTAAGCAATTACAACACACCTACAACCATAAAACATCCGAATACACACACAAATATATACGGTTACATACATAATGGTTGTAAAACATTATTACATGCATTTTCAGCCCTAAAAAAGTTTGAAAACATATAAAACTGGGGTCTAGAACTCACCTATCATAGCTTCCAAGCACAACTTCCTCAAATTCACAAGCACAAAGAGTTCTAACACCTAAACACCAATAACATATACAGCCGGACACACATAAACACATAAGAACACATAGAACTCGGTTCTAAAGCTGAAAACTCAGTTGAAACCAACCAGTAACAAGAAAATTTTACCTTTTAGCAGCTTATGCTTCTTCTTTTCTCTAGAAAACTGATCAACTCTACTGTCTCTCTCTCTAAAAATGCCGAGCAGTTGATGTAACAGAAGTTGTGGGCGGCCATGCCCACTTTAAACATAATAATAATACAATCTTGTCCTTTTTGGATTTTTAGCCCCTCCACTGATGTTCCTTTTTCCTTCTTGCAATTTACTTTTATTCTTCTTTTCTTATTCCTTTTCTTTTATTTTATCTTGATAAAATTTTAGGTGTTACAAGTCTACCCTTCTTAAAGAGGTTTCGTCTCCGAAACCTGTCACTCTTCGAACAAGTTTGGGTAATGCTATCTCATTTCTTCCTCAGTCTCCCATGTAGACTCAGAACCTTTTTGGTGATTCCACTGCACACGCACAAGTGGAACCACTTTATTCTATAGCCTCTTCTCATTACCATCAATGATCGCCACTGGTTGCTCTACATAATTGAGTTGTTCATCCACCTCGATATCCTCCAGCGATACAATCATATTTTCATCAGCTAAACACTTTCTCAGATGAGATACATGGAATGTCGGATGAATTCCACTTAACTCATAAGGCAGTTCTAATCGATAGGCCATCTCTCCTACTCGTGCGATGATTCGGAAAGGGCCTATATACCTTGGGCTTATCTTGCCCTTCTTCGGGAACCGGATGATCCCCTTCCAAGGCGAGACCTTCAACATGACCCTGTCACCCACTTTGAACTCGATCAGTCTATGCCTCTTATTGGCATACAACTTCTCCCTATCCTTGGCTGCCTTCATAAAGGCTTTAATCTTTTCTAACTTTTCGGTCGTACCCTCAATCACCTCAATACTTCCTAATTCTTTCTGCCCAATGTCTCCCCAACATATAGGCGTCCTGTACCTTCTATCGTATAGCATCTCATATGGTGGCATGCCAATATTGGCATGAAAACTGTTATTGTATGAGAATTCCGCTAACGGTAAGTGATTATCCCAACTTCCTCCAAAATCGATCACACATACTCGAAGCATATCCACAAGCGTCTAAATCGTCTGCTCAGACTGACCATATGTCTGACGATGATATGCCGTGCTAATGTGTAGCCTCGTCCCCATAACATCAGAAAATCTTTTCCAAAATATGGATGTAAACCGAGTGTCGCGATCAAGCACAATAGACACTGGTACATCATAACGAGCTATAATCTCCTTGATGAACAGATCCACGAGTCTCTCGGATGAGTATGTCTCGTGAATCGGTAGGAACTGAGCACTCTTCGTCAGACGATCAACTATTACCCAAATGGTATCGTACCCCTCGCTGTACGAGGTAGCCTCGTTATGAAGTCCATGGTGATGTGCTCCCACTTTCACTCGGGTATATCCAACAGTTGGAACTTCCCATATGGTTTCTGATGTTTTGCCTTCACCTGCAAACAAGTAAGGCACCTGCTCACCTACTCTACTACGTCGCGCTTCATTCCCGGCCACCAATAATCTTTCATCATATCCTGATACATCTTCATGGAACCGGGATGAATCGAGTATCAACTTTTATGAGCTTCGTCCATGATCCGCCCCCGTAGATCTCCGTAGTGATGGATATATGTCCGTCCATTTTGGGTTTTAACACCGAGAGTGTTTTCACTCAATTCTGCAACTAGGCCCTTCATTCGCTCAAAATTTAGGCGATCTTCCTTCAACGCCTCTTCTTAAAATTCTTTCACTTGGGTCATCACATCAGCAGTCATAACCAACTGACAAGCTTTCACCTGAATTGGCACGGGTCTCTCTTTTTGACTAAGGGCATCAGCCATAACATTGGCCTTACCTGGATGGTAATGGATCTCATAGTCATAATCCTTGGTGAGCTGTAACCACCTCCTCTGTCTCATGTTGAGATCCTTTTGCTCGAAGAAGTACTTCAAGCTCTTATGGTCGGTGAAGATGGTACACTTCGTCCCGTATAAGTAGTGCCGCTAAATCTTCAACGCAAAGTCCACAGCTGCTAACTCCAAATTGTGGACAGGATAATTGACTTCGTGGGTTTTTAGCTTTCGGGATGCGTAGGCTATTACCCTTCCACGTTGCATTAACACACAACCTATCCCCGAATAAGAAGCATCCGAATATACCACTAAATCCTCACTCCATTCGGATAATGTTAAAACAGGAGCTTGAGTCAACCTCGTCTTTAACTTCTCAAAAGCATCCTCCTATTTCTGACCCCACACAAACTTCACGTCCTTACGGGTCAATTTGGACAAAGGTGAGGCTATCTTGGAAAAGTCTTGGATGAATCTCCTGTAATAACCCGCCAAACCCAAGAAGTTGCCAATCTCGGATGGTGTCTTTGGAGACTTCCGTTGCATCACCGCCTTAACCTTTGCCGGGTGTACCATAATTCCTTCAACATTCACCACGTGACCTAGAAATTGCACCTCATGCAACCAAAAAGCACACTTAGAGAATAACATACAACTTTTCTCTTCTAAGTGTCTCCAATATTTCACGTATGTGGCCGACGTGTTCTTCCTCGCTCTTCGAATAAATCAGGATATCATCAACAAACGCAAATTATGATTTATCTAACAATGGCCGACACACTCGGTTGAACATATCCATAACGGCAGCTGGCGTGTTAGTCAAACCGAAAGACATAACGAGAAACTCGTAGTCTCCATAACGTGTGTGAAAAGCTGTCTTTGGAATGTCCCACTCCTTCACCTTCAACTGATGGTAACCAGATCGAAGGTCTATCCTCGAGAACCAACAGGCACCCTGGAGCTGGTCAAACAAGTCATCAATCCTCGATGGTGGATACCGATTCTTCAAGGTCAGCTTATTCAGCTCTCTATAGTCGATGCGCATCCGCATACTACCGTCCTTCATCTTCACAAACAATGCCGGAGCAACCCATAGAGAGATGCTCGATCGGATAAACTCTTTATCCATCAGCTCATATAGTTGAGCCATTAGCTCTTTCATCTCGGTAGGAGCTAATTGATACATTGCCCTGGCAACGAGTTGAGCACCGGGTACCAGATCAATCTGAAACTCAATGTCACGATCCGGTGGCACACCTGGCAAGTCTTCTGGGAACATGTCCGGAAAGTCACGCACAACTGACACATCAGACAGTTGGGGTACTGACACATCCACATCTTTCACATAGGCCAGGTAGGCACTACATCCACGCCTTTTGAACCGTAGTGACGCGATCATCGTAAACTATCACCGAACTTCCATTGGGTGCAATTAATCGAATCATCTTCTTGCGACACACGATGCTTGCCTCATATGTTGCTAACCAATCCATCCCCAGTAGTACATCGTATCCGCCTAGGGGCATCACATGTAATTTAGAAGAAAACCTGTGACCTTATAGTTCTATGGGACGGTCCTCTATCATAGCAGGGATCCTAGTGGACTTACCAATAGTAGTTTCTACATCGAATGGCTCATCAACACTTCTACTACTAACATGCAACTTAGCACAGAAAGCAGTAGAATTGTGAACTCCTACTGGCACCAGAATCAAATAACACAGTGGCACAAATTTGGTTTACAAGAAACAGACCTGACATGACATCAGGATCCACTCTAGCCTCCTCCCGTGTTATCGTGAAGGCTCTAGCACTCACCTTCTATCCTCCTTCCTTCGGCTTCTTCTTCGTCCTTGAACCCTTGGCCCGTGGCTTCTTGTAATCCCTACTCACATGGCCCTCCTCGCCACAGTTATAACACCGCATGTCTCCGCACATCTTTGCCACATGACCAGGCTTCCCATGCTGGAAGCACACACTCAATCCCCATTTACACTCACTGGAGTGCTCTATCCTACATCTACTACACTTCTTTATCTCTGAACTAGATGACACCACCCTTTGGTCATCCACTTTCCTCCTTTTGTTGTTTGGAGTGAAACCAACACATCCAAACCTTTTCCCACCCCAGCTTTTGTCACCATCACCCGTCTTCTTCACCTCGACTACTGCAACGTCCCTCTCATCATACAACCTACCCGCCAGGTCTTCTATCGATCGAAGGTACCCGACTGGGCAGCGATCAAATGTCAACGAATATCAGCTGGCAATCCCTGGATGTACTTCTTGATCTTCCTTGACACTAGCGTCACCTGATCCGACACCAACCTTGGCATCTTATTAAATTTGGTGGTGTATTCCTGGTGTGTCATGGTGCCTACCTCTAGCTACTGGAACTCCTTCTCTATCTTGTCGAGTTCCCAGTGTGGACAGAATTCCTTGATCACCGAGTTCTTCAACCGTGGCCACCTCATCCTTCCAATGGCTCTGCTACCCTCGGCCTAAAAAATATGTCCCACCGGCATAAGGCCGTGTCTACAAATGAGTGGTGCAGGATCGGGTGAAGGGCTTATGCACTTGTACAACAAAACAACACAAAGAGGAGAGTGTATATTAACACTTAACAATTAAAATAGGGAACTGGTAAGAATGAGTTTATAGAACTAAGAAACACAAGATGTAAACGAGACAGAAACTAGAGCAAAACACAAGCAGTTGGTTTTTAAGGTTAATGTATATTGATCTTCTAGTTCCTTACAAAGTGGTTTACAAAGTTCAACTCAAAACTTACTTAGTTACAAGGACTAGAAAATACTTATACTATAACCTACA
>BJCO01004747.1:0-11794 GCA_018326465.1 Flaveria floridana
TTTGATACTTCAGTACTTGGTCTTCAGTACTTGAAGTCTTCAGTACTTGAATGATTAGTACTTCAGACTTCAGTACTTGGTCTTCAGTACTTTGGCTTCTTTAGCTGTTGTTCTTCAGTTCTTTGATCTTCATACTTTGTCATAACAACTGAGGCTGGGGCTAAGGCTCTCGAGTTTGACATTCAAGCAAGAGAACACAATAGCTGATGGGAGTCTTCAGATGTTCTCGAGTCTAACATTCAAGCAAGAGAACACTGTAACTGATGGGAGTCTTCAGCAGTTGTTGCAGTGGCATGTGGGACTTAGAGGTTTTCCTGATCTTGGCTCATTGGTTCTTTTGGTCCAACAGTCTTGAAGGTGAAGTTCTCAAACTACTACTTCAAAAGGTCTTTCTTGTTATTTTTAGCTTTATTAGACCCCTCATACATCATCTTCAGTGCATCCCATAGTTGCTTAGAAATTTTGCATTTCTTGAAGCCTCTGTAGATAGAGTTTGGAAGAGAAGTTTGGAGCATGATAATGGCTTTCTGATCTACATCTATCTTCTTCCAGTCTTCTTCAAAGTACTCAGCCACTTCTTTTTGTATCATGCCACCACCACCAGCAGCTGAAGTGGTGCTTGGAACATGAGGTCCTGAGACAACAAATCCCCACATCCTGCTATCTTGAGACTTGATAAAGCCTTCCACTCTTTGGCACCAAGTATCAAACTCATCAGTAGTGATCAGTGGAGATTTTGTCATGGTACTGGTTTCCATATCAGGCTTGGTAGGAGCTGCCATTTGCGTTGTTAAGTGTTTTGTGAAACTGAATAGATTTAAGATGGTGAGATCTTACAATCACAAGCATAAAAAGCTTTAGGACCAATTGTAGGACCATTGAATGGGGTCAATGCAATAGTTTTACAATGATAAGATACTTAGAACACTTAACAGATCAAATAGGGAACTGAGATTATGATGATACTAAGAACACAAGTATTAAGAGACAGAACAAGAACAAGATTATATGGTTTTCAAGTATGATGTATGTTACTCCAAGTTCTTTTACAAGTGTTACAAAAACATTCCAATAAAGACAAGTACTTCAGACATTTTATACTACATCCTACAGCCGTCCAACTTTGAAAGTTAGCTGGAAATATTAATTTAGACAACAAGATCAATGTAGAGTCAAAAGGCACTTTGCTTTTAACTTATGACTATGATATGCTATAGCTTACATCCTAATATATTATAAAAATGATAAAAGTACAAAAATAGAAAGTTACATACAAAAGACCTTAATCTATATTTTGACAAAAGTATAGACTTTTTACCAATTCATATAAGTTGGTGAGTCTAGAGATGGCAACGGAAACTGTTTCAGCTTTTGTCAAAAGGTGGTTTAGAGAAAGCATGTATTCTCTGTTTTCGAAAAAAATAGTCTTTGGCTTCAGAAGACTTTGTCTTTGAAGCTTCAGAAGACTTCATCTTTGAATTCAAAATATTTTGTACTTAGCATAATTCACTGAATTGTATAAAATTTTCTAGAATTTATATGATAAGAGGTTCCCAACACGACTAAAGGGGAAACTATATAGAGTGGCAGTTCATCTGGCTATGTTATACGGAACAGACTGCTGGGCCATGAAGAAATCCAATGAGAGACAAATAGAGGTCGCAGAAATGCGAATGCTAAGGTGGATGTGTGGACACACGAGGATGGATCGGGTAAGAAACGTCGTCTTTCGGCAGAGGCTACAGCTGGCTTGTATCACGGACAGAATACGAGAGGGAAGGTTAAGATGGTTTGGGCACGTGAAGAGGAAGACCTAAGTTGACTTGGGATGAGATGATTAGTCAGGATATGGTAGAGTTGCACCTCTCCGAGCACATGGTCGAGGATAGGACTGAGTGGAGGCGTAGAATTAAAGTCAGGGACTACTAGTGGGCCTTGATACGATAGTCCGCACGTGATGTGTAGGGTAACGTCATTTGTCCAATGTAGGTGAAGTCTTAGTGATAACTGCCCTATTAATAGTGTTAATCATAGTAAAATTTATCTGCCTTATTCCTTGCCTAATATCGTAGTAAAATTTATCTACCTCAAACTTATTTCAATGATGTTGTGTTTGCTTTTGTGACGTATATTTAATTGCTTATGTGAGGTATGTATTATTATTCTGATTGTTATGAGTATGCTACTACTTATGTGATGTATGTGAAGTATGCAATATAATCGGGTTATTTGGTTTATGGACATGCATATACATATACAAGACGCTATTGTGATGTATGTTTATGCGATATATGCAATGTAATTTGGTTGTTATCGTTGTCGAGTCGGGGTCTCTTTGGAAGCGGTCTCTCTGTCTCTCAAGATAGAGGAAAGTCTGGCCACCACCTATCCCTACCAGACCCTACTATCAGTAGGACATACTGAGTATGTTTGTTTGTTTGTTTGTCTTCCGAATTAACTCTCTTGTACTTTATGCATGCATGCTGATAGTTCTTTGGTTGCATCAGACTCAAAGTGTAATCCTTGCACATATGATTTAAATATAAATAATAAATTTAATACATAGAAAAATAGAATGCAAGCCTTGTTAAGTAATTTAGGTATTTTTCTTCATATTAGTATGCCAGTTCCATAAAAATTTAGCGTATCATGTGAATTTCATAATCATTTGAATATGGAAAGCATCTAATATCTTTATGTGACTTGCATTAGAAATTTTATTTATTAAGTTTATAATTAATATATAAATTATATTTTACAATCATTTTGTTTCTTATAATACTAACTTTATAAAGGAGGTAATGATAAAAATATACATAATTTTATTTAAAGTGTTACTCATTTGTTTCAACGTTTTATTGATCATATTTTCTTAATGTGTCGATTTGTTTGATTATGCCAAATGAATGTTTTTTTACACATGTACTCTCATATGATAATCATATGAAATATATTAACGATTCAAACCAATAACAATTATACAAATATACCAAAACTAAAATAAATCATATACTCAAAGGTTGTATAATGTAATTTGTAAAGATAAAAATTGAAAGATAAATTTACTTATAAAGATAAAATTCATATTCTCTAAGTTACTCTAGAAATTATTAAGGTAATTTATAAGATTAATATTGAAAAACTCAAATTTTTGTATAAAAAAAAAAGTTACTATAAAAGTTTCAGATAATTAATAAGTTAAAAAGTTGCCAAAAATAGAACGTTGATCTTTTAAATAAAAACAACAAAAATATGATAAGAAAAAAGAGATTTCATCTTTTTAGTGGCAATGAAGTAGACATAACAAAGCATTGATCGTGCAACCAGTGAATATTTTGTCCGTTTGAGCACACAGGCACCCACCCTCCATCTGTCAAAATCCCCACACACACACACAACACACATCACACAACAACACACATCACACAACACACATCACACAATGCCAAATTCCGATCACCGGAGATGGTAGATGGGTAAAACAACCAGGTGGATCCGTTCACTTTTCGGGTCAAAAAAGGCCTCTTCGTCTTCAACCGGGTCGGGTACTCTAAAGCAACATAAGCCTCATGGATCGTACACTGAACCGTTGGATGCTGACAAGCACGCCATAGCGGTGGCAGCCGCCACGGCTGCGGTGGCGGAGGCGGCGCTTGCGGCGGCGCATGCGGCGGCGGAGGTGGTGAGGTTAACCGCTTCCGGTGGGAGTCGGGGGTATTATGACGTGGACCGGCGGAGAGAGGCGGCGGCGGCGGTCAAGATACAGTCAGGTTTCCGGGCCTACCTGGTATGTATCATACGAATTGTTTTTTTTTAACCATTAATTGATTTATCCTACTTTTTCTGCTTTTAAATATGCTAGCACCACCACATTGTAAAAATATTTCTTTTCTAATCTGAGATTATTTCACGTTTACATTGACTTTTGGTTAAGAATTATAATGTTTAATTGGTGTTTGGATAAATGACATTTACTAAACAAAATCTTACCAGCTTTTAGCTTGGTGTTAACTTACATGCCTGACGGACATTCGTATAACACCCAATGCTCAAACCGTCAAACGCATTGCCCATGAATGGTGGGAATTCATACCAGAAAAACATCTAAATGAAAGAAAAAAAAGTTTTAGATAATTGAGGGTGGGAATTTACGCATTTACCCATGAATACGTTGGTGGTTGGAATACGTTTAATTGGAGTAATGGGTAGTGGTCGGTTTTGTCTTTTGATTTTGTAATTGAAGACACTGACACTGACACTGAGTGCGGTGTCAATTTTGTTTTCGACCACAAATGTTTTTTTCTTCAAAGTTTGCACATGGGTCGTGGTTGTTGGAATACCCGGGTCCCGGGTAGGAAATATCACCCGGTAACAAAATAATTTCCCCAACAAGTGGAAATTCACCGGTGCTTTTGCCCCTATTTTACCGTTACCTTATTCCTTGATTTTCATTGGGGAATTAAAAACTGTGACTGACACCCTTAAAAACAAGGAAAATTGGAAATACTTATGTGACATTGATACGCCAACCCCGAAAAATTGGGGAAAACGGGATGACTCGCTCTCCTAAAGTGAATGTAAATTATTTTATTGTGATGGAGTTCGTTACTCATTACTCTTGCACACTCATTTGTTTTTTTTCCTTAAACATGGGCATCTTGTTAGTAAGAAGTGAGGTTTTAAATTTTGTAAGATTGCAAAAATAAATGATTAAAAAATTAAATGAAGAGCTATTCTTAAATAAATTACAGTGTGCAAGGCTTCACACGGGTATACGTACATCAATTTGTGAGGTGATGTTTTGAATATATTATTACCCTTTGCAATTCTCTTAAATTCATCCCCGTTGGAGCTTTCTTAAATTCATCCCAAAGGTCTAATTAAATATTGAATACTGAACAACACTTTTAATAATTCTATTTATGTGATAGTTACATATTTTGGTAATCTCACATGATTCTTAAGATTTCATCGTATTACTAGCTTCGGTATCAGTTCGGGTAAACATATATGAGAATGGTTTTGAATTATCACAAAGGTGTCAAATTCATCTATGTCCGAAACCCTTAGAAAATTTTTTTAGTAAACAGTTCTATATTGAGTTCCTATCCCATTAAGTTCTGAATATTTTTCGTGTTAACTTTGAGGTTTTTTCTCTTTACATTGTATAGTTGGTTTACCATCTTTTTGCTGTTTATTAACTTTATTTTTTTTTCAGCGTACACGCATTCTCTATTCTACGTCACTTCACTTTTAAACTTATCACATCTACGCTCTGTAGGATTTAAACGCATAATCTTTTAGTTGAGTAGTACACTATTTTACCATTTGAATATCCCTTTAGAAAGCGCTAGTTATTAACTAACAACTAATAAGTGTTGTTGGTCTAGAATTGTTATATTAACGCAAGATTACACCAAAAATTTGAAGACAACACACCTTGGCTCTAAGAATGTCAATATGAACAAAATCACACCAAATATAGTACAATTATACTAATCCTAATACAAATCAAACACTATTATCTAATCAATTAAATATACAAACTAACTCCTAGTCTAATACAAAACCAAAATAGTAATAAACTAATATTTATAAATATATCCTACCTTTGAAACTCAATTGACAACATCAACTTTCACATGAGATCTGTTTCAACCCACGACTTCTCAGTTAATCCATTAATTCTAGCTTTTATAATCAAGATTTAACACCTTCAAGTGCAATATGTTCCTTTTAATAGAATTAAATACTCATTTAGATTTGTAGTTAATTTTTAGTATAAAGGGCAAAACTCATGCATGAGGCTCCCGCATGCGTAGATGCTAAGGTGTTACTGGCCAACACGAGTCTAATGTACTTATTCTTACTCTAATTATTTAACAAGGCATTACAAGACTCTTCTCATAGGTCGTGACTTTAGGTCAAATGACTTAACAACGGAAAAATTATTTCCCCAACACAACACAAAACAAATATATAATGAATTGGTATATTTCCTACAAAATATCCTGACTTTGCTACTGATTGTTGTTGGCATATGTAGGCTAGGAGAGCGCTAAGGGCCCTTAAAGGATTGGTAAAACTTCAGGCACTCGTTAGAGGCCGCATCGTGCGAAAACAAAGTGCAGATATGCTTAGGCGTATGCAGGCCATGGCTCGGGTCCAGGCCCGAGTCTGCGCTACTCGGGCTTCCATTTCAGCCTCACCGCGTTCAAGCACTAGGTCCACAAACTCACACACTCGACCTGTAAGTGTCTGCTATTCATTTTGACCCGCTCATTTTGTCACATCTACTTGTTTTATAATAATATGTCATTCTTTTGCTTGTGATTATAGAAATCTACTAGCGCGAAAGGCCCTTTAATAGATGAACAGCTAAGAGCGTTGAATTGGTTAGAAACCTGGATGGAGAATACATCTTGGAGCAGTAAACAATCTCGGCCCGACGATGATAGAAGCGACAAGATTCTTGAAGTTGATACTTGGAAGCCTCGTCTTAACCCAAGCCCAAGTAGCAACTCGACCCATGACTCAAGTTCCACACCCACAAAACCATGGAACCCGGTCTCCAGACAGGTCTCCCGGCAAGTGTTGCCATTGGGTTCAATGATCCGTCAAGAAGCCGAGAAAAAAGTATCAACAGCCGAGAACACCCCTCGGAATCTTTCCCCTGCTTCTAGGCCCGGAAGTAGCCATATTAGAAGTCCTTTTAGGGAATACTCACAAAGCGTATTTGGTGACTACCCTAGTTATCCAAACTACATGGCTAACACAGAGTCATCACGGGCTAAACTGCGGTCCCACAGCGCTCCAAGACAGAGGACTCGGTTTGAAAAATCGGGGTCTACTAGACGGCTTTGGGATTATTCGGATACTGTCTCGGAGAGAGGTTTTCGACGGTAGATTTGGTGGCGATTTGAACTCTAAAACTAGTTATTGAATTGCAAAAATGAAGTTTGTTTCGTTGTTTTTATGTATTTAGTGTTTGTGCGCTTTAAACTCAATTCGTCACACACATTTTATGGTACTGTTTTTAAAGATGTGACCTATAGTAAATTCTAGTGGAAATGTCGATGTAGGAAAGTAGCCTGAATTGTGGATTTGTGGGAGTAAAATTCTTTATTGTTGTGTTTCACAATATTATGGCAAACTGATGTCAGCCTATTAGCGATGATTTAATTGTCACTCCATAACCCCATACATTCAATACATGTTAAATGGCAAGCTTTGTCATGTGAGTAGTTTACTGTAGCTAACAGTGACTCCTTTTATGTGTAGTGTACAACTCCAGTCGGATAAATCTCTAGGATTTTGTGTTCTTTGCCTCAACCGATGCAAAATCACTAGAAACATATACTTTGACTCATCATGATGGTAGCTCAAGAGAGGAGAAAGATCACAGAACAGAGGGTCGCAACAACGGAAAAACAGAAGGGACTTGAGCAGCTGCCTTCTTCCGATTTATCAAGTCCATAAACCGTGAAAAACCATAGCTCCGATGAGGGGCTAAACAATTGCATCATAGAAACAAATAAAATAACATGAAACATGTAGGAACCGTTCATATAAAAATTAAACCCAAATAATTTTTATTAATATATTCAATACAAATGAACATAAATAAACGATTACAAATTCGTTTTACAATTGTAAATTAATAGAAATAGATGAGCAGAAATAAAGAAGTTGAGGATCGTGTTTAACACGGTGCCCTTAAAACAAATTCCGAGCCTCCCAGGAGAACTCGTTTTGTTTCCCAGGGTACAACAAACAACTTGTACTGTCAGGATTGATCTAGAACCCGAACTTGTTTGTAAAAAAGAAAACAGAGATATTGAAGATGATTAGAGAACCTATTTTGTTGCAGGTTTCGAGTTGTGTTGGTGTGAAATCATACTGAGGCACCCTCAGTATTTATAGTGGAATTCAAACTGTAACATCCACTCAACCTTTAATCCGAAATCATAACTGCTCATTTAATTCGTCATTAACAGTTGTCGGTTTCAGTCAACCTGTAACGGAAACTGTTACGAGTTGGAAGCACCTGGACTCTGACCGCACACCTAGGTCAGGCTCACTTGACCAGACCCTCGAACCAACCTTCAAAAATACTAAGGCGGCTCTCAAGCGGCTCGTGGCGATGCGAGTGTGCGAAGTGGGCCATCAAAGCGCCACATTGCGCCCACATGCCCACTCCGCGCGCGCGAGAGTGCGAGTTAAGGGTGCTTCGCTCCCTTCCCGAATCCACTTAGTGTGAAACCTTAGGAAACAATATAGATAAGAGGTTATAGAATATAAACCATTTTATATTCTTTCTTTCCTCCAATGTGGGACAACTTCCCACACTATTTATTCCTAATATCATTAAACATACTAATTTTCATTCAACATATTAATTTATTGACTAAATATTAATAACCCTATTAATATTATCAATAAATTTCCAACAATCCCCCACATGAATAGAAATCAATTCTCCAAAAAATTAAGCAGTCAAGTGTTGCAGGATAGGTGGGTCTTCCCTTTGAACCTTCCTTTGTGATGTATACTTAGTCTCCTAGCGGTGTGTAGACACGATGTCTTTGAACAGACCCTATTTTATGTGGACGACAATATACATTCACACAACACTCTTCTTGGTTTGATCAACCCCTTATTGTCGTGTCCGTTAATGGTCATGGAACACTTTCCTGGTTCTGCGAGAGCTCTAGGATTTGCGCCTCCCCACAAATCCATTCGAAGCGACCGCACTTCTCTCTAACATAGGTGATTCGATGAATCATTAAAAGCATCGTAGTTATATTGATTCTCATGAATCATCTAACCTTAATATGCTTAACCTCACTTTGGTCACTTGTTCGGGATACTCCCCCAGAGTGAATGGACAAGGAAGTTTGTGGCTCTCTTTTAGTTTTAGGGTATTCCCCTAAGGTGACGTCGTTGGTCATATGATTATGTTGTCCTATTGAACCTAGATCTTGGAATCTCCAGTCAACTAGGTTAGGTTTCCATCATATTCCCCTTTTCTATGGGCTTTAGTCTCATTCCTCTTGACAACTTATAAACTAATTTTGTGCTTAAGCCTTTTGTTAACGGGTCTGTAATGTGTTCTTTTGACTTGACATGGTCAATCGTGATAGCACCCGTTGATATTAGTTGTCGTATTGTGTTATGTCTACGCCTTATGTGCCTTGATTTGCCATTGTACATTGAGCTTTTGGCTCTACCAATTGCCGACTCACTATCACAATGTATGCAAATAGCCGATAATGGCTTTGGCCGTCTTGGAATGTCTTCCACAAATTGACATAGTCATTCAGCCTCTTCTCCGGCCTTATCCAAGGCAATAAATACTAATTCCATTGTGAATCTAGCTATAACCGTTTGCTTGGATAATCTCCAAGATATTATTGCTCCACCAAGTAAGAACATATATCCACTTGTTGATTTGGAATCTTTTATATCTCATGTCTAGTTTGCATTAGTGTACCCTTCAATCACGGCTGGATGACGGGTATAATGCAATCCATGGTCTCTTGTATATCTTATGTATCTAAGCAACCTTTTTATACTCTTCCAATGTTCTGAGCTTGGATTACTAGTATATCTGCTTAGCCTACTCACCGTGTATGCTAAGTCGGGTCTAGTACATGTCATTAGATACATTAGACTACCAATGCTGTAATAGCAAGAACCATACTTTACCCTCTTGACCATGGGCAAAGAAACCCTCAGGTTTCTCCATGTAAATCTCTTCTTCTAAATCGCCATTTAGAAATATGGTTTTGACATGAATTTGGTGTCCTTCCAAATTTCTTATTTCTGTAATAGCAAGAACCATTCTTATGGAGGTTATGCGGGTCACAGATGAGTAAATATCAAAATAGTCTAGACCTTTCTTTTGTCTAAAACCTTTGACAACAAACCTTGCTTTGTATTTATCAATACTTCCATCGGCTTTCATCTTCTTTTTGAATATCCAACAATATCCAAGTGGTTTGCAACCAGGAGGAAGATCTAATAGCTCCCAAGTATGGTTGTGAAGAATTGAATCAATTTCATTCTTGATTGCCTCTTTCCATTGAGGTCTTTTCGAAGAGGAGACCGCTTCACGATAGGTATTAGGCTCACCCTCAACCATATAACTTACGAAGTCTGGACTATAGGATTTCTCAACCCTTGCCCTTTCACTTCGTCTAATTTCTTCCCTCTTTATCCTCGGGTCGTTCATGTTGACTATCATGAACTATGTCATTAATTTGTGTTAATGAACTTGCACCTCCATCATCAAACCAAGTTGATGAAGATGCATGTGTTTGTCCTCGTATTGGAAACACATTTTTAAAATATGAAGCATTCCTCGGCCTTATCTCTATGATAGTGTTCTTTTGTGCATTGAGATTTTTGGATTCATGTACAAGAAATCGATCTGCAATATTGTTTTGAGCATATCCAATGAATATACAATCAACAGTTTTGGGTCCTAGTTTTTGAGCTTTAGGCGGTGGTACAATCACCTTAGCTAGGCACCCTCACATTTTGAGATAATTATATGATGGTTTTCTACCCATCCATAATGAAGGGTTACTTCCTTTTTCTTTGGTGGTATTTTATTTAGAAGTTAATTGGCCGAGAGGATAGCTTCCCCCCACATATCATGGCTCATCCCAGAGCTTATCAACATGGCATTCGTCATCTCTTTTAAAGTACGGTTTTTCCGTTCCGCAATGTCATTTGATTGTGGTGAGTAAGGTGTCGTACATTCATGTATTATATCACTTTTTGCACATAAATCGGAGAACGATGCAACATATTCACCACCTCTATCGCTTCGCACAACTTTAATTTTCTTGTTTAGTTGATTCTCAACTTTGTTTTTATACAAGATAAATTTGTCGATTGTCTCATCCTTACTTTTAAGTAAGTATACATAACAATATCTCGGCATTAAAGGGATTCGAACTAAATCAAAAACCTCAATCGACTTATAACCGTTTAACGTACAAAGATTGATGATTAATCAAATAAATCGTGCAGAAACGTTCGATTAATCATTTCGAAACTAAATGAGAAGTTAATTCGAGTTTAACAACCAATTAATCATCCAATTATAACCGAAACAAATGAATCAAACTCATAACCCGTTCATAGTGA
This sequence comes from Flaveria floridana, assembly GCA_018326465.1. Taxonomy (NCBI): domain Eukaryota; kingdom Viridiplantae; phylum Streptophyta; class Magnoliopsida; order Asterales; family Asteraceae; genus Flaveria; species Flaveria floridana. The sequence goes on from BJCO01004747.1 coordinate 11,158, forward strand.
AATCGATCAAATCATTGCTAATTAACAGAGTTCTTTTGCTTATCATCTACTATAGAATTAATCTGCAAATCTAATTTGATTAACAACAACGTTACACCTTGAATCGACATTCGCATAAGTCGCGACGGTTTCTTGTTATCTTCTTCATCAAATCCGAACTTGATCACGTAAGTTTTACACATCTATATACTCGTTTTCACATGGGCAATCAAAGCCCTATGTTTGATTTTAGCAACAACAACGAATTGGGGCTCAATTTGGAATAATTTTCATCTAGGGTTCTTGGGGAATTTGGGGGATTTGATAATTAAGTTTTTTTTTAAAAATGTAAAGTGAGCTTTCAACCAGATCGGGCTGTAGCCCAACTGGCAACTAGCGTGGCTTTTGGCCAAGAGGTCCCGGGTTCGAACCGGGCCTCCACCATCCTCTGTTTTGATTATTTTTTTTAATATTTTATAATTTAGAAAATTATTATTATATTAATAAATCAAAATAAAATTATTTTGGTTAACTAAAATATTTCAGAAATTATTAAATTAGCTAAAACTTATAATTTTAAATTTGATTATTTTGTTTTAGAATAACAAGGGTTATAGAACATTTTTAATTATTTTATGTTACTTAAATGCTAAAAATC
>BJCO01004748.1:0-11048 GCA_018326465.1 Flaveria floridana
TATATATATATATATATATATATTTGTGTGTGTGTGTGTGTATGTTTGTATGTCTGTATATTTGTGTATATATATGAATTGGCTGACACTGAATTGTCGTAGAAGAGGAAGGACGCAGAGGATGTAGAACTGCTCCTCAAGATCAAGTTTGAAAGGAGGAAGAAAAGACTCTACAAGCATGCTCCTACCATTCCCCAGTTCAAGAAAACCCTAAGACAGAGGCTGTGGCAATTGATTAACAACCTCAGGTATACAAGGAAGCAGACATACAAAACATGATTAACTACTTGAGTGCCACAGGCCTCTATCAGGCATCTGCACTTTGCCCTTATCATTTTTTTGCAAGGACGATTAGCTACATTCCAATGAAGCACATTCCAACAATTACTTAGCCCGGTAGGTGGAAAAAAAATAAAAAAAATGAATACATAGAGTTTGAGTACCTCAAGAAACTTGAGCAACAAGTAATAAAAGAATAAAAAGTTGTTAAGAGGAAGATGAGGGAAGAAGCAGCAAAATCAAGAGCTTTGACCCAAAAGAGTCCAAAGAAGCCTGCTGATAGGCGGAGCATGATAAGCTTCTTGAAGCTTATGATTTCTCTAGAAGAAGGCTTGGTCCGATGTCTCTATCCACCATGGATGAGCATATTAGGGTGACCAAGCAGAAGATTAAAAAGGGTTAGCTTATTGACTTGCATTCTTCATTAAGTCAAGCTATACCTAAAGTTGAGGTCAACATTGAACCACAAGAGACAACACAACCTGGACCTAGTACTGGACCACAACCAACTTCATTTTCTAATTCACAGTGGGGTCCTGATCCCTGTCCTTTTGAACCTATGAGGGAAAAGGACCCAACTAAGAAAGACATTAAAGAACAACCTGTTAATGAAGGCCAGTCTTCTTAGTTAAAAAATGCAAAGAGGAAGAAAAGGATGGCTATGAAGAGGGACAATAAGAAGAAGAAGAAGTCAAAGGCATCCACCTCTACATCTCAGGATGAGTCAAGAAGACGCTACTCAATCAAGTCCAACCAATGTAGAGTCTCTTGCTGTTGGGAGACCCATCTTGTCCTGGACTTCTACTGCTAATCAAGACATATGGTATGTTATTAGAGATCAAGGAGGTTAAGATGTGTACTTATACCAAGACATGCTTGATCTTCCTGTTCATGATCTATATGACATGAGAAGATACTATAAGAGTCTGAGGGATCCTCACCAAATGATGAAGAAAGTAATGGTCTTGATCCTGATAAGGACTGTCAATATATGAGTAATATCCTCTATTATGGTAGCATCAGCCTAGGGGGAGTTTATAAGGTTTACACTTAAAGGTTGATGCAACCAAAGCAACCAAAGAGCTCTCAGCATCCATGCATGAAGTGCAGAGTAAAGTTACTTTGAAAGTTTTACACAACTCTAAGGAAATATAGTAAGTGTAAAATCTTCCAAAAGCAAATGACAAAATCTTCCGAAGTCAAAGATGAAGTATTTCTAATCTTCAGAGACAAAGTCTTTCGAAGCCAAAAACAGATTTCTTCCAAAGATAGAGAAGACATGCTTTCTCTAATCACCTTTTGACAAAAAGCTGAACAACTTTCCGCTGACACCTCTGAAGACTCACGAATTTAGATAAGTTGGTGAAAAGGTCCATGCTTTTATAACTGTAGATTATGGTCATTGGTCTGTAACTTCCTACTTTTATGCCTTTTATTCTTTTTATAATATATTAGGATGTGAGCTATGGCATGTCATATTCATAAGTCGAAATGCAATTTGCCTTTTGACTGTACATTGATCTTGTTGTCTATATTAGTGTTTCCAGCTGGCTTTCAAAGCATAGCGGGCTGTAGGATGTAGTATAAAGTGTCTCAAGTACTTGTATTTATCTTTATGCTTTGTAACACTTGTAATAAAACTTATGATCAATATAGAGCATTCTTGAAACCAAATATTATCTTTTTCTTTTTCTTGTTCTTTGTTCGGTCTCACATTTACTTGTGTTCATAGTATCATCAATTAAAACCTGATTTCTTATTTGATTTGTTAAATGTTCTAAGTCTTTCCTCACTATAAAACTGTTGCATTGATCTCCTTCAATGATCCTGCAAGTGTCTTCAGCTTCTTTTAGCACATCTTCCCTTTTTTGTAACATTATCTAAGATTCAAAATGACACTAAGTGAGTAATGGAACGTCACAGCTGACCAATGACAGAATCATCAGGGTGGATGAATGTGAATTGATTGCTCATAGCAAATGGTAGTCAATATGTTGAATTAATTTTAACTAATTTGAAGTCCTAAATTTGCATATAGAAGTCCACTGATAATGAATTAGTGGGTAAGTAAACATAGATTTGCATACATTACAGTTTGATTAGAATGATTGAACGCAATAATTCACATGGCAATATCAAGACTTTTAATACAATAGTATAACATAAAAGACAAACCAACACAATCAAAATTAATGACTAAATTGACTCGGTCCACAGATGAAGCCTTATAGAATGTATGATTCTGGTTTCATTCACCACCGAATAAACAAGTGGTTGCATGAATTAATGATTGTGTTCTCATCTAGATTATCTAACTATGCACACATGATAACAACTAATAACATAACATGTATATAATTTAATTTTGAAATAACATAACAATAAATTTTAATGATTGAATATTAAATCACATGATTTTCTCAAAATATAAAACATATAAAAATGGCTTAATAATTTTCTCAAAATATTAAAAACGGCGATGAATACTCACTTGGCTTAATAATTTGGTTTGAATAATATGCTATATTAGGCACCAATAGTTTTCTCACGATTTTAACCTAAGAAAACGTGTCTTAAATTAAAAATATAAGGATTAAAGAATAAATATGAATTAGGCTTTCAATTGGGATTTGAAGGCTTTAATAATTAGTTTAAGAGTAATGTATTTAAAAACAGAATAAACTAATTAAATAAGTAAGATTGAAAATGATAATGAATATTTAGTGAAATTATATTATTAAATATTATTTAAATATTTAATTCACAATAATTGATTAAATAATTTTTGAGCATTAAAGTGTGAGGAATACTTAATTTGATAATTAATTATTTAATTTTATTCAAAAATAAGTAATGAAATAATTTATTATTTAAAGGATTTGCAAAATATTGTATTAAAATGATTTGAAATAGTTTGGGTTTGATTTAAAATAATTTTTTTAAATTGTATTACTTATAGAAAGGTTATAATAATTTATAACATTCGTAGCCTTTAAAATAAAGAATATTAGAATTAAAATTACTTTTTGACACTATAAAATTTAAATAATAATTTCTGGATTATTATTAGTTTACAAAGTTCTTTTTTATACTAATTTAAAAGTATATTAATATTTTTCCATATTTTAAAAATGATTGAAAATAAGTTTTAAAAATAGTAGAGGGTGACCGGGTTCAGACCTAGGTCCCTTGTATAGTTGACATGGGTTTAAACCAGCTGGCTAAGGCCCAGATCTTGTTTCATTTCGACTTGGTACATATAAGAATAATTGTTATATAGTTTCCCTAAATGCATATGAACCCAGATTGAAATTGTTCCAAATTGAACATGAACTCGATAATGATTACTGTAATAAACATGGGGTATTTGTTTGGAACATGAAAAGGAGTGTGTGTGTGTGTGGACTTACATGGATTGAAGATCGAATCGATGATAAGATGAAACAAGGTTGCGGCTCATAGAGAAATCGATCTGAACGATTTTGATGTTGATAATCCAATTTGATGATTGGAGAAGTTTCTGAGAATTATGGTTTTTGAAGCTCATAAGGTGGATATCGCCTAAGTTGTAGGTCGTGATGGTTGAGATAAAAGAATTCAGTGTGTGAGTGTGTTATTTGTGCAAGTGGTGATTCAAAAAGCTTAAGGGGATAGTTTAGAGTCGTTTCCCTATGTTTTATAGTCATAATTTCATTTGTTTCGATCTAAACTAGTAATGGGTTTGATTCGGGAGTTTCAAGATTTTTCAAGTTTAATTACATGATTACAACACGATTAAGAGGTGGTTTGAAATTTTATTGGTCGTATGAACATTGCAACTCGTTTCTTTGATTAGTTTGGTCATGAATGATGTTGAATCAGTTTTGATTTGAATTTGATTCTCCATTTGGAGTGAGTAGGGAATAGCGATTTTGATTTTGGATTAAAACAAGTCATGGGTTCGAATCATGCACTTGAATGTTTTGGAACGGTTAGACTGGGTTAAAATCGATCAAATGTTGACATTTGGTCTTGTCGGAAGTTAACCGGAGGGACATTAGAGGCATAAGGGGGATGAAGGTGGGGATTTCGTTGTTTAAAAGAAAAGTTACACTTTGGTCTCTGTTGTTTTGAGAGTCATTATTTCATGTCAAAAAGTTTGTTTTAGACTTTTAGAACTTTACATTTTTGACTCTAAACTTTATGAAACTCAAATTTGAAAAATAAATCACATTTTTAGTTATAAAATATAATTATTTTATTAATTTTGTTAAACATTGTAAATTAATTATTTATTATAATTAAAAACTCATTATTAACAATAAGCTTCATGACTTTATAAAAATTTATAATATAGATTATAAAATTATTGTAAATTGATTAAATGATTTAATAAATTAAAATTTAATAATACAATCGTTAAAATTAATTAAATAACAGATTTATTGTATTTGAATCATCAAAATAAATATAATTATTTGATAATCAACTTTATTACATAGTATGAAAGATCACAAATAGGTTCAGGTTTGGGTTTACATTTCCAAATAGTTCAGATGTTATAAGGAAAGCACATTCAAAGGTTCTTGCAGTGCTGAAGAGACTTGCAGGCTAAGGATGATAGATTGTTTAAGCTTAATTATTTCTTGTAGGGATTTAACCTTAAGTTCAAGGTCTTTAGCCCTGGCTACTGACTGCTGAAGAGTTGTTAGTTGAGATTCGAGGAAAGTAACTCTTGCCGCCTGGTTTTGGCGTCCTGAGCTGAGCTTCCACCTTAAGGACTCTATCTACTGAAGCTTTCAGTAGACATTTCTCAAACTCAAGAACTATGGCTCTTTTAGCATAACCTTAAAGCCTTGCATTCTCTGCTTATAGGACATTCAATCTTTATGCAAGCTTAAGATTATGTGCCCTCAGTTGCTGTATCTGTTTCAAACTTCCCTCATCCACAGTTATGATCCTTGGGACTAGATGAGGTCCTAGGCCTAGCCTCTACACCCTTACCACCAGATATGGTTTCTTAGCGCCCTGGATTCCTTTCCTCAAGGAATGACTTCATAGAGACATACTCTAGGTGATTTGTCATGGTTGAGGTGCTAACTGTGTTGTATCTGTCTTGTTGATCAATTGATTGATTAGCAGTGGAGACAAACTCTTCCATATTAACCCTTTTCTCCTAGGGTCAATCTCTTCATGTACAGGATATGGGTCAGATATGTCACACTCTCAAAATCCGCATGCGGGGTTTTACCGCGAGGCGCGTGACATACTAGGATCTCAGTCATTAGTAACCAAGAATGACACTATATGGACTAACATTCAAAACCAGAGTTTAACATTAAAATATTGCGGAAGCGTTAAAGAAACTAGCAAACCCAAACCAAAGAAACATGAGTTGAAAAATGCGCAAACATACACGCCCCAAATATTATGCAAAACCAAAGTGTAAATATTTAAACAACATAATCCAAAATAGTTTCATAATATGATGACAACCCAAAGATGCTGACTCGTGAGTTCTCCTAGGCAATTGGCAACCTTAACCTGAGACTAGCATACTAAACAAGTCAACACAACGGTTGGTGAGTTCAAGAGTTTGCGTTTATACACAAACCAATAACAATTGCAAAATATAAGTAGTGTATCGTAATAGATAGCTAGTCTATACACAATTAGTAATAATCATAGTGATTTCACATTTGAAGCTGACTGTGTTACGTTTGTTGCCTCCTGCCATGACTTACCAGGTCGTGACAATGTTCATTAGGACAAAATTGCACCCGTTTGACCTCGAGTCGCACAGGGGGGGCTCGTCAGACCCAGTAGTACTACCCATAATTTCCCCGCTAAGTAATTATTAACAAACCAAAAGTGTGAGGACTTTCCATGGTAATCAGCACTATATTAAGACTATACACAACTCATATAAATAAATCATTTGTAAAACCAGTATGCTATCTCCCCCAAAAGAGAGTATATAAAAAGAGTGGGGCATGAACTCACCTGATAGAGTCGGGTTAGCTTTTCCAGCGCGTAAGAAATACCTAAAGCTTAACTTGAAAAGAAAGAGTGGAAAGACAACCTTTAGAGGTTACCTAGAACACACGAGTACATAAGTACGTGTCTATAGAATCATAACGAAACCTTAAATGCTCTACAACTAAAGGACTCAAGGTTTTAGAAAGACACGACACATTTAACCTAGTTGACCCGTTTAACCCGTTGGTGACATATAGGTGAAACTTCCTTTAAACAAGTGTAACAGTACATCATTCATGGTTAACGTAGAAGCTGAGTCGGGTTAGCTTTTCCATGTCTCAAAACTATTTCCTTCAGATAGAGTCGGGTTAGCTTTTCCATCTTGTATGTTTCCTTAATTGCTAGGAAATGAGCAGACTTTGTCAATCGATCCACGATAACCCATATTATGTCACAACCAGTAGAAGTCCGAGGTAACTTAGTAATAAAATCCATGGATATCTGATCCCATTTCCACACAGAAATCTCAAGTTATTGTAATAGACCAGACAGTTTCTGATACTCCACTTTTACCTTCGAGCAGGTCAGACACTTGCTCACATAAGTAGCTACATCCACCTTCATGTCAGGCCACTAGTAGTGCGCCTTCAAATCATGGTACATCTTGTCAGATCCAGGATGTATAGAGTACTTAGACTTGTGTGCCTCACTCATCACCTTATCTCGATGCATCAAGACGCAACCGAGTCCCTGAATGGATGCGTCGCAATACACCACGAAATTATCTGTCCCTTTTGGTAATACCAGTATCGGTACGCTATAGAGTTTCTGTTTCATTAACTGGAAAGCAGATTCTCCACTCTCACTCCATTTGTATGTCGTTCCCTTATGAGTCAAAGCTGTGAGAGGTTGTGCAATCTTAGAGAACCCTTCGATGAACCGTCGATAATATCCTGCTAATCCAAGGAATTGCCGTATCTCGCTTGGCGTTTTGGGTACAGCCCAATTCTTTATTACCTCAATCTTGGCAGGATCAACATGTATCCCCTTCTCATTAACAATTTGACCAAAAAATTGCACCTTATGTATCTAGAAATCACACTTATAAAACTTCATGTATAGTTGTTCTTTACTAAATAGTTCCAAGATTAAACGTAAGTGCTCCTCATGCTCCTCCTCAGTCTTCGAATAGATCAATATATCATCGATAAATACAATGACAAATTGATCAAGATAGGTTTGCACACACGATTCATGAGATCCATGAATACTGCTGGTGCATTTGTCAACCCAAATGACATGACCAAGATTTCGTAATGGCCATATCATGTATGAAAGACAGTCTTCAAGATGTCCTCCTCTCGAACTCTCAGCTGATGATACCCAGACCTCAGGTCGATCTTAGAATAATAGCTTGACCCTTGTAGTTGATCAAACAAATCATCTATTTCAAGTAAGGGATATCTATTCTTGATTGTGACTTTGTTCAGTTCCCTATAGTCAATGCACATCCGAAATGTGCCATCTTTCTTCTTGACAAACCGAACTGGTGCTCCCCAGGGCAACGAACTCGGTCGGATAAACTATTTATCCAACAGTTCTTATAATTGGGCAGATAATTCCTGCAGTCCATTTAGAGCTAACCCATAAGGTGCTCTTGCTACTAGGGCGGCTCCTGGAGTCAAGTCAATTTGGAATTCCACTTGACGATGAGGTGGTAATCCAGCAAGGTCTTCTGAAAACACCTCGGGAAACTCACGAACTACAGGAATATCCTCCACCTTTCTTTCTTCCGGTTGCTTATCAGTGACTAGTGCCAATATGGCTAAGCGACCTTTCCTCAGTAACTTTTGGGTCTTCATATACGAGATAATGCCTATAACTGCACCACTCCTATCACATCTGACCGTAAGGACTTCTTCACCAACAGGAATCCGTATGATTTTCTCGTGGCATATGACTTCCGCTTGCTTATCGGAGAGCCAATCCATGCCTATCACTACGTCAAAACTTCCCAGCGTAACAGGCATAAGATCTATGGTGAATGTATGACCAGCGAGCTCTATCTTGCAATCACTAAGAATATGCGTTACATGAATTTGTTTACCGTCAGCTAATTCTACGGTGTATTTAGATTCTAAGGCTAAGGGCGTATCACTTAATAGGGTACAGAACTTAAAGGACACGAAACTTCTATCAGCTCCAGTATCGAATAGTACAGTAGCAAAACGACTATTAACTGAAACTTTACCAGTTATAATGGTAGGATCATTTAGAGCCTCACCTGAGCCAATGACGAAGGCTCTTCCCCTGGCTCCATAATTGTTGTTGCCACTATTTCCATTGTTGCCACCATTGCCGTTGTTGCCATAGCCATTGTTGTTATTGTTATTGTTATTGCTGTTGCCATTATTGTTGTTGTTGCTATTTCTTCTCAGCTGAGGAAAATTGCGCCTGTAGTGGCCTTTCTTTTCCATATTTAAAATAGCCTTTGGGAGTTTCTTGAGGTTGTTGCGGCCTCTTCATCAGTTCACCATAGCAGTCCTTAGCTACGTGACTAATTTTACCACATCACTGGCACTTGAAATTATCACACCTTCCCACAAGATGGTAGTTACACCGGTTGCGCTTGGGGTATTTGCCACCATAACCACTGGGTCCTTGATTGTTGGGAGTCGCCTGGTTGAAACTCCGATTAATGTCGAATCTCCGTTGTTGTTGCTGATATTGCTGCTGGTGTTGAGGTTGAGATTGACTGCTGGATGATGCTCCCTTGTTGCCTGAACCATCCTATTTGCGTTTATTGTAAGGCACGCTCGCCACAGCGCCCCGTTTAGGTAGACGTCCTTGCTCCACCGCTTGGTCAGTCAGCCTATGGGCTAACCGGATGGCTTGTTGTATGGTAGCGGGGTTATAAGCAGTCACCATAATTTGGATCTCGGGCACCAATCCTCGTATGTAGTGCTCGACCCTTTTGTGCATTTCATTCACCATCCCCGGGCACAAAGTAGCTAGTTCATAGGTCCGGGTGGTGTAGGCCTCGATTTTGGAGCCTTGCATCTTGAGCTGCCAGAACTCCATTCCCAGCTTCTGTACTTTGTTGCGAGGACAGTACTCCTCAGTTATGATTTTCTTAAATTCAGCCTAAGGAAGATCATTGGCCATAGCCTGGCCTAGCATTTGGACCTGAGCATTCCACCAGGAAAGTGCTGCACCTTTCAGAGTCCTAGTGGCATACTTCACCTGATCAGCAGGCGGGCAGTTGCATTTGGCGAAGATAGACTCAGTCTTCTCGAACCACCGCACCAATCCCACAGCTCCTTTTGTCCCGCTGTAGGTATGTGGTTTACAGTCCATAAAGGACTTGTAAGTATACAATGGTGGTCCTGTTTTGACATAACAAACATTAGTCTGATATCCTGTACAGTTAACTAGGATAATTGGTTTAACTTCCCGTTTTCATTTACCTACTGGCTGTCCAGGCTGGGCAGCAGCCACTGCTGCCTGAACGTGCTCATTTATTAGGTCTTTTAACTCTGCAGGCGTCATATTTATGGCACCGCCACTACAGCCTCCGGTGCCACGTCCACGTCCACGTCCACGTCCACCAGCGTCCATATTTCACTTTACATTCATAAATACAATAATGAGTAACATCCAACATATTTATCTCATTGAAGTACAATAAACAATAGGAAATAATGAATTCATCACCACCAAAACATTTATAACAAAAAATAATAACCAAAGACAAATAAATTGCAAATGAGTCATAAAATATTCATCAATGTCAAAATTTGAGTTTGTCAGTTGGGTGGGAAACAACCTTTCTGCATGACCGGGTGAAGGGTTATGCACTTACAACACAACAACAGAAAGAGGAGAGTGTGCAACAACACTTAACATTAAAATGGGGAACTGGGAATAATCAGTTTAGAGAACTAACAAACACAAGTGTATATGAGACAACACAAGAACAACATAAGTAGTTGGTTTTCAAGGTTGATGTATATTGCTCTCTAGTTCCTTACAAGTGGTTTACAAAGTTCTACCTAATAAGTTACAAGGACCAGAAATACTTATACTACAACCTACCACTGGCCATACTTTGAAGGCCAGCTAGATACGTGATATAGATAATAAAATCAATGTAGAGTCAAAAGGCAGATTGCCTTTTGACTAGTGACTATGACATGCCATAGCTCACATCCTAATATATTACAAAAAGGATAAAGTACATAAAGTGGAAAGTTACAGACTCAAGACCTCAATGTACAGTTTACCAAAAGCATGGACCTTTTAACCAACTCATGTAAAGTTTGTGTCTTATCAGAGTTGCAGCGGAAAGGGGTCTAGCTTTTAGGTAAAAGGTACATCAGATAAAACATGTAGTTAAAAAGACTTCAGAAGAAATTTGTCTTCAATAGTCGGCTTCGGAAGACTTTGTCTTTGAAGCTTCAGAAGACTTCATCTTTTGGCTTCGAAAGAAATTGGTCTTGGCTTCGAAAGATTTCACACTCAGAATAATTTCTAAGGCAGTGTGAAATTTTCGAAGCATTCCACTTCAATACACTTGTGCATGCATGTAGGAGAGACTTTAGGTGTTTGGGTTACATCAACCTTACAAATTACCTTACAAACTCCCCCTAGGCTGATGCTACCAAAACACTTGAAGACTTCTGATATTGACAGTCCTCATTATGATGATGACCATCCCTTTCTTCATAAGATGATCAGGATTACTCAGACTCTCATAGTATCTTCTCATGTCAAAAAGATCATGCAGAGGTAGATTGAACATATCCTGCCAT
>BJCO01004749.1:0-10885 GCA_018326465.1 Flaveria floridana
GCTGGCCGCTGCTGCTTCTCTTCCCTACTCTCTGTGACCTTGCTGCTGAGTGCTGGCCTGTTGCGACCGCTAGTCCGCCGTTGCTGCAGCGTTGCTGGTGACGCTGCTGCTTGTTGCCGTCGCCGCTGCCTGCTGCCACCGTTGCTGGCCGTTGTTGCTCCGGTGCTGCCCTCTCTCCAGTGCTTGATTGTTTGAACTTTGAAGAGTTGAAGCCTTGAATCCTTGAATGTATTCTTTCTTTCAGGTTTACGTGTTATTTGCAAGATTTTTAACTTAGAAGATTGATTATTTGTTATTTGATTTTACTTTTAGATTTTATTAACAATTAGGGATTTGTAGTGAAATTAAGGATTTAAATTGTGTTATATGAATTAAAGATTAGGGATTTGAAATTAGGGATTTTATGAATTTGAATTGTGTTATTTGTAATTGCAATTTGTAATCTTATTGTGTTATTTGAAAGGGGTAACATTATAAAATAGTAACAAACTTTCAAATGTGTTTCAATTAGGTAACTCAAATTTTAAAAGTGTTCCAATTAAGTCGCTCAGTTTTTATATTTTATATAAATTAAAAGTCTTAACATGTTTTTTAGCATGTTGTACATTTGGTTTCAATTAGAAAATATTTTTTTCTATCTTTTGATGCTTATATGGAACGTTGACGTAAATTTTAGGTATTTTTTATATTTTTCATAATTAACATGTTTTTTTATTTTTTTAATATAATTTTATATATTGGAAATTTTGACTCTCACGTCTTCTCTACCGTTACTTTCTTAACATAAGAAAATTTAATTATGACTCGATTTGATCATTTGGTAGCCCAATTTGAGAAAAATATGCATGAGTGACTAAATTAGAACACTTTTGAAACTTTGTTACTATTCTATGACATTTTCCCTATTTGAAATTGAATTAGGGATTTGGAAGATGAAAAAACAAGTTCCTATAGGCAATGTTTTTAAAGAAAATTTCAAGAGTAAGAAATTGGTTCTATTAATGATGATAATATTGGATTAACAACTCCTTTGAGTTCAATTCCCTCGATTTTAATTTTTCCGGGTTCAATTCCTTCGATCCCAAATGGATTTTGATTTGAGTGATCTTTCTTCAGACCCATTTGATAGGCCTCCTATTGCTAGTTATCATCCTAATCAAATGGATGACATAAGAAGACTCTATCTTGTTAGAAAGACTTTTCAACCACGAAATCATAAATTTCCATTCAAAGAGTATTCTAGTGGGCAAAGAAGTTTTAATATAAAATAGTTTGATGCATATCCGTGGTTAGAGTATAGTACTAAAGTGGACAAAGCGTATTGCTTATATTGTTATTTGTTTAAAGAAAACGTTGGCAATCAAGGAGGAAGATATACTTTTTCAAGTTCAAGTGAAGGATTTTATAATTGGAGTAAACCAGGTGCCTTAAAATACCATGTTAGGTTAGTTAACAATCATCATAATAAGACGATGCAAAAAATGTGATGATCTTTTGAAACAATAACAATGTATTGATGTTAAGAAAAAAGTTGCAAACCGGTATAGATTATTAGGATGTGTTACTACTGCTAGATTTTGCTTAGAAAATACTTTACCATTTCGAGGTCATGATGAATCGGAGAAATGTCGTTCAAAAGGTTGTTTTCTTTCTGTATTAAAGTTGATTAGTGAGAATAATCTGAATATTGGTAAGTACACATTAGGGAATGCAAAGAGGAATAATAAATTAACGGCTCTATCAATACAAAAGGAGATTATTGATTGTCTTGCGAAAGAGGTAACAAAAAAGATTTGTGAAGAAATCAAGGATATTGTGTTTGGATTGTTAGTAGATGAGTCTAGTGACATATTATTAAAAGAACAAATGACGGTAGTTTTGAGATATGCAGATAAACTCGGGGTTGTTAAAGAAAATTTTATTGGAATTGCTCATCTGAAAGATACATCTTCTTCTACTCTTAAAGAAGCCATTCTTTCTTTGTTAGCAAATAACCAGCTGAGTATTGATCAAGTAATTAAGAAGTTTTATACTTTATACAATTAAACTTTAATATAAATTAATTATTTGTATGCAATTGTTTTTTTTAAAACAGGTTAGGGGTCAAGGCTATGATGGTGCAAGCAATATGGGAGGAGAGTTTAATGACTTAAAAGCTATGATATTGAAAGATAAATCCATCGACACATTATATACATTGTTTTGCTCATTAACTACAACTAGTGATTGTGGCGGTTGCAAAAAAGCATGAAGGTGTTAAAGAGTTTTATGATTATCTTAACATAGTTGTTAATATGGTTTCTGCTTCTTACAAATGAAAGATATGTTACGGGGGACAAAATGAAAGAGTATGGAGGAATGAATTCTTTCAGGTGAAATTATGACCGGAAAATGATTAAATCGAGAGAGTTCTATAGAACGAGCCGGAGATACAAGATGGGGTTCTCATCATGCAACAATCATAAGTGTGCTTAAATTATTTCTGGAAGTTGTTGACGTGCTTCGTTATGTTAAAAAGAAGGAGACAACAGTCAATAACGAACTAGTGCAAAAGGTATTCTGTCCTATTTTAAAAAAATTGAGTTTGTTTTTTATGTGATGCAACATATTTTAGGACATACAAATGTTTTATCTAAACGTCTTTAAAAAAAAAAGTCAAGACTTATTAGAAGCGAGTAAATTGATAAATGAAACAAAACAAGCATTTGATGATTTAAGGCAAAAAGGGTTTAAAATGCTATGTTGGAAAAAGTGACTTGTTTCAGTGAAAAAAATCATATTAAGGTGTTGGATATGATGGAAAGTTATGATAACCCTGAAAGAATGTCATTGCTAATCGACATCATTTTGAGGTTGAGATTTTTAATACGGTTTTGGATATGCAAATTCAAGAATTGGGAAATCGATTTAATGAGGTATCAACTATATTGGTAGAAAATATGTCGGGTTTAAATCCTTGTAATGGATTTTCAAAGTTTGACATATTTAAGATAGTGGTTTTTTCTGAGATGTATCCGGTTGATTTTAGTATGAATGAAAGATGTATTTTCGGTGAGCTTAAGGTGTTTTATCACTCTGTAAAAGAAGATGATAGATTTACAAACTTGAATGGAATGTGTCATCTTGCTCGGCTAATGATGGAAACCGGAAAAAATCTATCTTTTCTTTTGTTTTATTGGATATTGAAGTTGGCATTGATTTTACCGGTTGTAACCGCAACCATTTAAAGATGTTTTTCTAAACTGAAGCTTATCAAGACGGATTTACGGATCGAATGGGGGGGGAATATTTGAACAATGGTCTAGTATGTGCGGTTGAAAGGGAAACGTTTGACGAAGTAACAAATGAGGATGTAATGTTTCGTTTTCAAGTTATGAAAAATCAAAGAGGAAAGTTTTGAGATCAATTAGGTATTTCTTTAACTATCTTTATTATCATTTTTTTATTTATATTAATGTACGGTAAAAAAAATTTAAATTACATTACCCCTGAAATAAGTTTCTAGATCCGCCACTGTTGTGTGTTCAAGAGAAACAATAAACAATAGGTCGTGGTCATGGTTGTGATAATGGTGATGCCTCCAACGATCAATAGGTTGTGGTGGGAGTGATGGTGATGGTAAATACAAAGTCTGGAAAATGAAAAATGAGGTCACCCATTATGCCACATTTTCTTATGAAGGCTATTAGGACCTCACATCTTCTAAACTTATATATTAAACTTGTAATTTTAAAATCAAAATTCATATCCACACCATAACACATATCATAAATTTGAATGATAGGATTAGAAGTTCTTGAAGGTATGTGATTATGGTTATGGACTAGCATGAGAAGTTATGGATCTCTCATAAAGCTTTGGTTTGTTTTTATAGTTTTTATTTGTCTTACCTTACACTTACCTAACTTGTGCTTATCTAGGACCTACAGTCCTACACCCTTGTTTGCATTACTTTATCTGTCTTTGATAACTCAATCGTGCGTGTGTTCCTAAGCATACTCCTATATGCTTGTTTTATTTGCTTGGCTTTGCCCTCGTACGCTCATTGGTGGACCCAAGTGGTTTCAACGGAGTTCACCTGCACCCATGAAAAAATTATTTTGTTAGTAGATATACGATCTAATGCCAATTGACCTCCAATAAATTTTAACACCGACCCCATGAAATTTTAATAACGACCCCAAACAACTTTTTACAACAACTAAGCAAGAAGTTTTTGACACCGAACCCTAAGAATTGTTTCAAATGCAAACCTATTATAATCTGACTTAAACAATTAACTATATAAATAACTAAGCTCATTACTCTATTTACTCTTATAACTACAATCATCATATGCCTACTAACTATTTAAAAAACTAAACTCATTATTCTATTATCTCAACTATTTAAACAATTAACCTAAAAATTTCACAATTCAATTACAATTTATAATATTAGTGGTAACTAAAGGGACGATTAGTTCGCTCACATGTCCTGCTCTAAACAGTTTGATCGTCGTTATCGTTCTAAGCCCTCAACTACTTAGTTTTTGTCAAAACTTTCTTGTTGAAACCGCATACCATTAGTCGACCCTTTGCCCATGTTTACTCCACTCTCTCAAGCCAGATTCTAAGCAATTGAAAATCCTCAATTAACTTTTCTTTTCCTTAAAATGATTAACGAATTTATATATTCTGTTTAAAATTTAGTTTGTTTTTATCTATTAATTATATGACCCGACCCGAATCAAACCTAGCAAGCCATAAAAGAAGTTTAATATTGAACAATATACAACCGGATCTAAAATATCTGACCCCCATTAACTAAATTCCTAGGTCCGCCACTACGTACACTACGATTCTTCCATAATACGATGTCTGAAAACGACAAACCATTAGCAGATTATGAACACCCGATCGGATCTGTCAAAAACGAGCTGACGACTACAGGGGTCTGAAAATTTGACATCAAGGTTTTTAATAATTTCAACTAATTTTTTTCCTTCCAAAATTATTAGTAAAATTTTTTTCTAAAGGAACAAAGATGGTTCATGTATGTAATAGCATATTCCAAAAATAAATAAATAAGGCTAAACAGCTACTTAGTTTCAAACTATCAAACAAAATTTGTAAATCCTCAAGACAAAACTGCATACATCTCAAACCGGCCAAACCAACTTGCTTCACCGGTTTCAACAATCCATCAACACTACTAATATGATGCTTGAGGTATTTAGTGGTGAACAAATCATCACTAATTAATTTCTGATAAAGGAAGAATCTTTCATATACTACATGCCTACATGCGATCAGGCATACATTAAAGGTTGTGCCATCAGGTATATCATGGAACAAATCGCACTCGTTCTATAAGAATGATGATTGGAATGTGTGGTTTAAAAACAGAATCCTGCAAGGAGTGTGTTTTACCAACATAATATTACTTTTATTTGGAAAGTCATAACAGAAGTAAATTAAGGGAAACCTTGCAGCTTATGAGATTGTTATAACATACATTTACAACATACCCCTGCCCCTATGCAAACCACACCACCCAAGCCTCAACTATTAGAACAAGTTTGCTTCCCCTTCTTCGATCCACAAGGGCATTTTAGTCCATTCATAAATATCTACAACAGTAAGCGAACCTGTAGTGTCCAGTAAAAAGTTATCAAGCAAATGAAAACATATCAAATGAAATGAAAACTGCTGGAAATGTATTTAAAAAGCAGAAAACCTCCTAATTAGTTTATTCAAAAGATTAACATATAATTTCATAATCATATTTGGCACACTAATAGAAAATTTGAACCAAACATGTTCCAAATCAACCCGACTCGACCATTCAACACGTAATTACATGTTTGCACCTAAACCCATTAACCATCCGAGCAATGGTGCCATCTTTTCACTTATCAGAGGAATAGGATGAGGAAGGGAGGGAGGGAACTTACTTGAAAGATCAGAGGTTTGTGGTGCGTGAACGTTCACCCTTCCTCATTCTTGGCATCAGGCGTATTCTCTTCATCGCTATGAACCCCCTCTGCTTCCATCTCAAAGGGCACTGGATGCATAGTGGATGTGCCTGAGAGTACATACCATCAAATTTAGTTAGAAACCAAAGCTCACAAACTTCCCAAATTCTTAAAGTTTGCTCAACTGTCTTAATAAGTAATCAGGCATTATCAATTAATTATGTTTCTTGGTCTGTATACATAATTATATATAACATATCACACAGGACATACATATACATGGTGTCTTCATACCACACATCTTAATAGCAATTTATCTACCACATGAAATGATACTGTAAACCTGCACCTAACCCTGCATTTAAGTTTCAAATGTCTACAACATGTTTAAATCAAAATACTTAAAAAAAATTACGAATAAGTTTTGATGACCATTTTTATATCTTTTAGTGTACAAAACAATGAGATACTCTATTCATTCTGGTTCATATCAGATACTTGAGGATGAATGGATGCTATAGAAGCACATGCACAATACACATGTTATTTATCGACTCAGAGACCATGTACAAATTACAGTGATCATTTTAATGCAAGATTCGTATGTCAAGATCTCACAACTTCTATTCAAATCATACATGAATTCTTGGTTTTAAAAGGCGCGCCTAAGAGGCGAGGGTTGGGGATTTTGTAACACAAGCCGAATGTTGTACAAGAAGTGCAAGAAAAGCGCGATTTTCTGGGAAAAAATCCCTCCGAAGCGCGCGCTTCTTGTACAGGGTTTTTTTTTGCTTCAAAGTGCTATAAATGTTGCTAAAAAGATTATACATATAGGTAATTTATACATTAAAGCATATATAAACCTTATTTATAGCTATGTTTTGGGTAGGGATGCTAAAAACCTGTAGGATATATTAAAAAAAGTATATAAACGCTTAGCGCTTCGTGTACAAAAAGCCCACCGCTTTTGCGCTTCGCGCTTTGCACTTCTGTTTTAGACCTTGTCGCCTCGGTGCACTTCTCGCTTTTTAAAACCAAGTACATGATTTGGTTCAAAAAACAATATATGTGAATCCAATTGGAGAGAAGGAATTTTGTTTGAATTGTATCATTAAACAAGGTCATTGCCCTTTTACCAGAAAATCATATCTGATATTGTAAAAATTCTCTCTTATTTGGGCACTTCTTTATGGATATGTGTATAGTTTATTCAAAGCTAATTAGTGGAAGCACCAAAAAGGTTAGTACTCATTATAAGGTGTTAATGAACAACTCACCGGACAAGACAATATTTAAGTAATTAATAAGAGTATGTTTTTGTCTATATATTGCTAAAATATAGATTAGAATCAAATGTTTTCATCATTAAAATGCAGTTTCAGGTCTCATACTTGATTCATACCATATAGGTTGAACTTCTAAAGAAAAGTTGCAATTCAATGTAATTTAAAATTCATCAAAGTAGTATCAAGAATCTTCATCGAGTTTAGATTTATGCAAGCTTTTTATGCACATGCATAAAAATTTTCATGCATTGTAATTCTGTGTACCCATGAACACCATTTTTTACGATTTTCTAAGCCTGTGTATGCTTCATATTTTATACGTAACATATAGGCTGTCCTAGAAAATCATATAAACATCCACAATACAATTAAATATAGGATTAATCAAGTATCAAAGATTATTTGTTGAATTTGCTTTATGCATTTCTCTGAATGTGTACGCATCAAATGTTTTCACGTGTACCTTTGTACCAATCCATTATCCCAGTTTTTCAATACTACAAAACTCAAGTGTCCCGAAATATGGCACACATGTGCCTTCTGCACACATATACAAAGTTCCTACTTCTTAGTACAAATACAACTGGGTGAATGGCCACTTAATTATTGACAATGTAGAAACTACGCTTTTTCCATTAGATAACAAGAGCAACACATCCTTTGTAGTTTGTATATGGTTTCTTTCTAGCTTATGAGCCATCTTTTAAGCTGAAGATAGTTTGACCTTGACTAGTTAGAAGCAGCAGCATAATCTGAACCTTTATGTAGTTATACTAGACTTCCAGTAAGAAACTATTCAATCTCTATTTCACTGAGACTGTGAAAGAGTTCCATTACATACCTCCAATGAATTGGTATGCTAAATTGATCTTGTTGGCATACACAACATTCAAGCTATTGTTTACCATAAAAAGGCTCATGTCAATTTATATAATCTTTTTTTTATATTGAGTCACTACATCTACTATTCTAAACAACATCCCTCATGCTTGCTCCATATATGATACATCCATCTCTAACCATTAAACTACAAACACCCACTCTTAGTTTAAGATTTCCTCCAACTACCTTTGAATGTGATTCCTCTTTTCATTCACCTCTACAAGTCTTCAACCAACAATTAAAAGCCCTTTGATTTTCATTATGTCAAATCCATTAAAATAGCATCACACTTGCTCCTCAAACATCGACGAACTACCGTTGGAACAAGTCAGGTGAAGGAAGTTATCCTTCAATAAATCTTAATATCAATTCATTTGAATATTCCTAGAAAATACCTTTAACAGACCCGACTTAGAGTACCAACAGTAATGCTCTCTATGGTTAACAATTAGTGTTCACTCTCAAAAAAAATCCAATTTTTGTTTAAAAAAAATTAATAGTGGATTCGTACAAGAATCTCATGTTTACTCCAACTTCACCAGTAATATATTTCTCACCTTCCAGCAACTATCTTTTCCCATGAGAAAAACCTAATCAACAGCCTAAAATGCTACAAATTATATCAGCTTTGATTATGATCTAATATAAACCAGATTGTCGTTTCTAAAGAAGCAGAATTTACTTCTTTCCAGCTCAAATTTCGTTATCAACAATTCTAAACAACTAAAATATCAATTTCTCCATTAATCCTACATCAAATCAAGTGAAACCACAATCACAAACAATACCTTCGATGAAATAAGCGGAAGAAGGCCAACCACGAGACGAGGATACAGACAAAGACTCTTCATCCGTCAACGGTTTCGAAAACTTCCTAAGCAAGTTAACAATCCCCTGCGAATCATGGCGGTGTCGGCGAGGAGGAACCCAGTAAGACGAACCAGGAACAAACGGAAGCCAATCAGGTGCCGATTGCTTCACGATGATGCTGTGAATTGCGTCTTCGAGCTTTCTCAACCCTAAAACCTCCACTTCGCTATCGGATTCGAGATCAACCTCGATCAATTGAGCTTTTCCCGATCGGGTCGAATATTGATTGTGCTGTGAGAGACCTAATTTGAATGTTTGCAAGGGATTTGATGAAGGGGATGATGTTCGAATTAGGGTTTGTGAGAAGAGACGAGCCATTGATTTGGTGACTATCGTTGTGTAGATCGTGTGTGAAAGAGGGATTTTGCTAGAAATGGATAGTGTTGTTCGGTCTAGTCTTTATAAAATACAAATCATAAATTCAAAGCCAAATGTCTTAACCATTCAGCATTAAACCTCTTAACCATTTAATATTAGATCTTTTAATCATTCAACATTATTATAATACTTAATCATTTAGAGGCAAATGTCTGAACCATTCAGACATACCATTCAGACATTTGCTCGTTCAGACATTTGCTCGCGAAACAAAGAGTCTGAACCATTAAGTGCCGAATCATTTAGCCATCTGAAGAGCCTGATTCAGATACTGTCAAACAGTCCATTACAATTAACAACCTTTAGTTTTCAAAATGTTATTTAATCTATCGTCTAACAGAAAAGGTTTCTTTACCGTTAATTGGAATACTAACGGATCACTATACATAAGTACGAAATCTTGAGTTACTAGCATGATATATTTCAGAAGCAAAGCTAGTATATCGGTCTATTATCATCAATCTTAAAATTAAAAACACTTTCAGAATGGAACTCATATTAGATGAGAAAAACTCATGTGTCCAACCTGAAACTTATTTTATTTCGCAGTTGACAGTTTATCTTAAAAGATTTATGGTGTGTGTTTACTTATCAAGAGTGTTTGGGTATGATTATGAAGTAAATGGTGATGATCTTGTGTATCATTTTCAATATCATTGTTAGGTTTTAATAGGGGTTAGGTATTAAGAGCTAACCCACGCTGCATTTTATCTTCCTTTTTGAGTATATAATGTCATGTTCGTCTTTCCTTCTTCTAATTTTTTAAACTGCTTTCTCAATTCTAATTACATAAAATACATTTTTGTATTTGATAAACAAATATAACAGAATATTCATTTGTTTCTTATACGACACATACACTTAATGTTAAGGACAAACAAACACTTTCAATTACTTAGGGGTTGTTTGATAAATTTGTGATGAGTCATTAATATATCCAACTGAACAGGGTCGAGCCTAAAGCAAAACAAAATTTTGTTTCCCTCGTCCATATATTATTTTTAAAGACCTTTGCATCGAACAGGCGACATAAACGATGTTATTTATAGTTATGTGGAAAACAACTTCGGGTGGAAAACAACTTAAAACAAAATGAATTGCAAAAGAGCTAGATTAAATAATAACAAACAACAATAGATAAAAGTAAAGATAAAAATCAATTACAAATATAGATTAAAATCAAAACTCACAATAATGATTAAATTGATAAAAGGACAGCTGTAGATCAAAAGCAATTGAACATAAATCAAGATCATACAATAATAGTTAGTAGATAAGGTAATTAATTGTAAAAGAGAATTTAGAATTCATGAACCAAAAAAATCATCAACAGCGAACAGTCGATTAACTTTTGATGAGCCAAGTTTCGTAACTTGACCCCGATGAATCAAGTTTTATAAGTCGATCTTGATAAACCTTCATATTTTGTTATCCTTCTCATCTAATTCTAAAACACAAATATTGATCGGATTATCACATATATTTTCAGTTATATATATATATATATATATAT
>BJCO01004750.1:0-10278 GCA_018326465.1 Flaveria floridana
TCGTCTTCATAACAATTCATAAGCATCAATATAGCATTAGAACCCTAGCATTAGCAAGATCATTCATTGACTATTGTAATCATTAGTTAATATTTAATGAAAAACACTTGATATATTTATGTCTGTTTTTCAATTGTTATTCAATTGTTATTAATTGGTTTGAGTATTGAGTTTGTTCTTCATGATATATATTTGTTTGTTTATTCATATTTATTCAATTAATCAAACAACAAAGCAATGGTAATTCCGCGATCATTGTTTTGTCAATAACTAAGCTGATAATTTCCTGGACGGTCCTTGGATTCACAGTGTTAGTCACTTTTTCAAAGCATGATTTTCTAATGTTAATACATGGTCCTGTTAAGGGTTATATATGGATCTAAAGGTGATAATTGACAAGGTTGAGTGGGTCTCATGTATGTGGCAATTTTCTCAAGAGTTGATACTTAAAAAATCAGTTATTTTACTTCTTGTCATGCCATCATTGTTAATAATACTTGAAAAGTAAGACATAATCTGATCATTTATAACATCTCTTTAGGATGTTTACTTACTTCACGTTATAAAAGAACAAGCAACGTTGGTGCTGTGTATAAAACTCATGGATTTAGTATGTCATTTAATATTCACATGTCGTCTAGATTGTAGATTACCTTATGTGGATTTGGTTTATGTGGAATTTGGTCTTTTGAAAAATAAAACATTTTAAATTAAAAAAAGGAGTTCTAAACATTGTAGTTCAAGTGAAATTTCTCATAAAGAGGTCTTAATCAAGATGTATTTCGAATCTTGTTTATGGTTTAGGTTGAACTTCTCAGTTGGAAATTTTTTATCAAATCAATTATTTTGTGAAGAGGATGTTCTCATTCTACGATGTTGTCAGTTGGATAACCTAGTTCAAGCATAAACTTCTTTATTGTCTCTTGATTCTCAATTGTATGATTATGGGTTTTATTGTTTGTTCGGTCACAACTTGTTTAGGATGTGAAATCTTCTTAAGCTTCTTGAATTATGTGGCTTAAAATTTTCAAACAGTATGTTAGTTTTCTATTAGGGTGTATCTTTCCAGTCTTGTCTACAATTGTTGTAAGTTGATTATGTGATCTGATTGTTCTATGTTACTATTGACATAGTCTATTTGTCTTTAACAACTTTAATATTGTCTTTCGGCTATGGCCGTTTCTTGAAGGGTTTTCTTTTGTATCATGGAAACCTTATTTGGCTTAGTATCATGTTTGGTTTCGTTATAGTTTGCTTGACCCGTATGTCTTCTTGTCTCTAGTTAGTTGAACTGTATATTTCATGTATTTTAACCTATATTATTGACAAGAGTGTTTTTGAATATTTCTAACAGCCTCATATGTTTCTCTCTTAAGA
Source organism: Flaveria floridana (assembly GCA_018326465.1). Lineage (NCBI taxonomy): Eukaryota > Viridiplantae > Streptophyta > Magnoliopsida > Asterales > Asteraceae > Flaveria > Flaveria floridana. The sequence goes on from BJCO01004750.1 coordinate 1,378, forward strand.
GAGATGTGTTTTCTGATTGCAAAAATATGATTTTGGGTTCAATCAGATCTTCTTGTTTGGCTGTGTCTTCTAGTCTGGTATAGCTTATGCTACTCTTATTGTTATCAGACTTGTCTTTTGAATATTATGATTTGGTTTTATATGTGAAGTTGTAAAAGTTTTTGCTTGGTTTAAATTAGTCTTTATGTTCTTTACAATTTCGTTTATTGCTTCTTGTAAAGTTGTAAAAGTTTTTGATCAAGTCAAATTATTCTTTATGTTCTTCACATGTCTTGTTTTCAGACGTGGTTCTGAGTTCTTAAAAGTCGTGTGGCTTTTATATTTCTATTTCTTATCGGATATGTTTCTGAGAGTCTTATGGAATCATATGATTCTACTTGTTTCTAAATGGAGTTTGTTCTTCCAATATGTTTCTTTCTGTTGTTAGGGATATTATTTTTTGTTGGTAGTGGATCTAAAGTTCACTATTTGTTTGAATTGTTTATACAAAGTTGTATGGATGGTCTAAATCTGCTCATTTGATTAGTAAAAAAACAGGTTCTTAAATATATTTTTTTGTATAGAAAGTTGTATTTGTAAGTTGCCATATGTTTTAGAATTTTCGGTGTGGAGTTACATCTCAGTGTTCAAATTATGTTTAAAACAAGGTTTTATGTTGTGAGCTTTTAATTTGATAAAAGCTGATACATCTTTGTTCATTGTATTTTTTGGTCAAAATGTGTTAAGTATGCAAATTATTGCACAATATATAGTTTATAAATATTTTAAATGGTTTATTAGCGATTTATACTTAATCAACATATTTTGAATGGTATTGAAAAAGTACTTCTTAGTCAGTTTAATTTTAAAATTAAGGGCCGGTGTCTTAGTTCATGACCTGTATTTTCTCATAATATGTGCTGAGATTATGATTGTTATACATGATCAAACTTGTTTCATTTTTTTTAAGTCTTGTGGTAATTTTGGGAATAGTCTCTAAAGAGAATATAGATATGTAAAGTTTGAAAGATGTTTGTTGGAATAAACGGATGTTTTTGTATGCAAATTTTAAGAGGTAATTTTCTTTTCAATCTTGAGTTATCATGGCTCAAAAGTACTCCAAATTGATGGTTGAATAATTTTTTCATCAATTCTTTTTTGAGATTAATCAAATTGCAAATTAGTTGTGCTTTGTACTATGTGTTCTTTAAGACTGCTATTTCTGTAGCAGTGAATCTGAAGTTTCTATATATGCTGTTGTTGTTACTTAATTTTTATCCTTTCTTCTGTTCTATATTTTTTTAAATCTATGCAGAAGCACAAATAGGGGTTTGGAAAAGTAGTTTGTGTTGCATTAGTACAGAACTCGATTTCTTTTCACAAAAGATTATCTTATTGGTTTTGGTAAGATTGTTTTTTTGAAAAAATAATAGTAAAAAAAATAAGTTGTTTTAAAGGATAAGATAGTATGTTTGTTTTTTTGGAAAAATAATAGTAAAAAAAAACAAGTTGTTTTAAAGGATAAGATAGTATGTTTTCTCACAAACGATTTGTTTGTATATAAGCTACATGTTTTCTATGTTTGATTATTGAATTGAGGGGATGTTAAAATATATGAATAATTCAATTCAATAACAAACATGTTTATGTGATATTATTTCTAATGTATGATTTGTTTATTTTGGGTCCATGTAAAATATAGTTCATTGAGCTTAATGGAGCATAATGGAGTTAAAAGAACACTGCTATTATCTGGGCTTACGAGACACTATGGGTCGGACCTATTTATAATACGAGTATATAGGGTAATTGGAAAAAATGGAGCAGCCTGTTTTTGGGTTCATGTTTTCTGGGCATCATATAAAAAGAAGAGAGTGAAGAAAGAGTTACGATATACAACTTTTCTGATCATCAACTTTTCATCATCATTTTTGATCTTCTTCATCTAGGGTTTAACTATCATGATAGTCCACTTGTTCTCTTGTATACCTTTAGCTCAACATCTGTGTATTAGGTCAGTTATGTTGATGACCTAAGGCTAGTTTTTGTTCTGTTGATAGTATTCTTTTTTGTTTGTTCAAATTGTTATTGTTTTTATTTGATTCTTGGGTATAAGCGTATTTGATTTGAGTTTGGATTTAATACAAGTTGAAATTCAGGTTTCTTGAAAAAATTATTTATTAACAAATTCATTCTTTTTTGGAAGGTTACTTCTAAAATGTTGAACTAAAATCATTTTCCTAGCGGTGTAAAGGGATTAATTATATTTCACCACATACGAGCATCATTCTAGTATGCTAGCAATGGAATTCAAAGCGTTAATGCTCTAATCTCTAGTTTAGGATGGGAGCTTGTATCCTATTTTAATTCGGGCGATATGACATGGTTATCATGTGTATATTAATAATTGGCGAATCTTTTTTTGGGGCCAGGGGCCTTCACCCCATTAGTAAATTTTCGGCTCGATTGTATAAATTTTCAGTCCGCTATTGGAATTTTATTAATAAATATAGAGTCCGCCCCCTAAAATAATTTACTTTCGGCACCGTCCCCTTAAGGTTTGGTTCAAGCTCAGTCACTAATATTAACCAAAAAATAATCCCAATGATAACCTGTCGTCGTAATCTTGTAATGCATAAAATTAACAGAGCTCATAGATCATATGGGGATCATTGTATGGAAAACATGTAATGAATAATCAAAGCATGAACATCAGAAAATGTGAACACCTAAAAATTCAGTGAGTCAATTTGAAACAAAATTAATATAGGTAGTTTCAGAGATTTCTAATTCGATTGCATACTTTGTTATTAGTTTGTTGTAGCTCAAAAGAAATACAATTAACTAAAGTGATAATCACTCTTTCTCATGCTCAATAATTGCTAGCTTGTTAGCCTCTTCATCTAAATTCTAGAAGAGCCTTCATGTAGGGTTTGAATATGTACCCCTATTAGGATAAGAGCATAATATATATAAGGCCTGCCGAATAAACAAAATCTCTAGTTCTTCCAAAAAGTTATTGCAAACAAAAAAAAATCGATTTTAATTTTCCTATAAAAACAGAAAAACTAAAACTAAACATACTACCCTATATATTAAAATACAAAGAAAATGAACAATAGTGTACAACCATGAAAAGGTACAAAAGCTAGTTATTGGGTTGTGGATTTAAAGTGCTGAATTTTAAGCTTGTTTCCTGACTTTAACCGGTTCTCTAAAAATCATATGAAAATAGTTGAATATCGGTTTTGGGTGTGTTATAAATTGTTAGATAGTATAAGAGTCTATTTTTAATAGATAATAAGTTTGAGGTTAAACGCCACTATAAATGAGGGAAACACTAAGGTTCTACACTTCTACAGCTGCGTGTATTGATAAATAAGCAGAAATTTTTATGGTATTTAGAAGAACAAAATGATTAAACCATGTACTCCTTAGAGGTGAATTTTATATGATTGAAAATCTTTATGTCTACCTTTCTGTTTTTTAATTATAATAAGTTGAAGTTTGAAAGAAAATGTAAAATCTTTTAAACTTTTTAACTTAACTTTTCAAATAGGAATAGGAATTTTAGCCAATTTGAGCGTATGGAGAAGAGATAATTGTTAGCTTTTTGATCATATCCTAAATTTGGTGTAAATGTGTAATTGATAAAACAGTAAGTTTCAAATGAAATTCTTGTGCCGGATCACTTAGTACGAACGCTTGATTTAACAAATAACAAATTAGGTATATGTTTCTCTCTTTAAATTGATTAAATGTATTTAACTTCATAAATTAGAAGTGACATCTTTTGTGATTAATGAAATGCAAGATACTTTAGAAATTGGTATAAGAAACTTAGATACTATTTTAAATGACACATCTCTCTATGGTATGAAACTTGTAGTAAAATTTACAAGATTTATAAATATTTATAATTAGGTTTTACCATGCTCGCGTTGTGCGGGGAACTCTGCTCTGGAAAGTATATTAAAAAGCACATCCAAAGAAAACTACAATTTGCTTATTGATATGGCTTTCTCAATGGACGTATTAGGCTAAACCTACGTATCCTAGTTAGAAGCTCACGATAAGATTGTTTTGTTCTAAAATTCAATAAACACGTGAAATACAATCTAAAGTCCCACTGTGATTACGTATAACTAATGATTTGACACATACTTGACCGATTATGCTTTTTGCCAAACTATTTGGTTCACACAATTGGCACTTGTCATTGGAAATGACATTTTAAAGAAATTTCATAACAATAAAATGAACCCCCTTTAATTTCCCCCTTCCCCCTTCCTCCGAACTAAAAAAAAAACCCAAAAGTGTAGGTACTTTGTTTACTTCGATTCATCGGCTCCTGTTTTTGACCTTGGTCTTTTGCCACCTGGATTACAATAGAGGCACCCATTAGCACAAAAGAATACTGACATCTAAACCCAATGAACAATCTAATAGAATGTAAATTAATAAATAACTAGGAAATGCCGTTTGTGCGTTGTGTCAATTACTTAAATGTTTGTCTACTAATGGTGTTGCACCTATAATAAAACCATAGTAAATAAACATTTATAAAATAACATATATTAAAAGATACAATTATAATTGTCAGAGGTCATTATCTAAAAATCTAAACTTTTGTGTTCAAACAAAAAAGCATTAAAGTTAGGTGTAGCTAACAGTTTCCTTATATATAGATATATAATTAAACACAAAAACATTTTTTAGATACTACCATACTTCAAAAGAACAGGATTCAACTAAACCATTTGTAAATTCAACAATTGAGAGGCGTTAAAATAATACCTTACTTAGTGAAGCTGCTGCAAATGTCGCCCCCATGAAGAAACCAAAAAACTTTCATCATAAAACCAAAAGAATTCAACCATACAAACCTTCAATAACGCTAAAATACAACGACATCTAAAAAATGTCCATTGAGATACCCTGCCCATTGAATATGAGGAATTTGTATGCTTTGCAAATGCCCTTTCCTCAAAAACTATCACTTGATAATAATAATAATAATTCCTAAGTAACAATTAAATCAAAGTTTGATAATAACACATATTAGATGTTACAATAAGGTTTACGTAACTAAAACAGTAAGGTAAACAATATTTGGCCGAGGTTTGACAATGGTTTACTTGATAATAATAATAATAATTCCTAAGTAACAATGACATACCTAGTAAAACCAATACATTAGTACGTTATACTCCTATTAGTTTACTTACATCATTTATCCTTTTGTTCAAGATATCCTTTTGAACACGTGACATGGTCGAATGTCAATCACAAACGTTCAAGATTATGTTTCCCGATATAGATTTGTTGTGATCAAAATAGACTGCAATCATCACGATTCAGTACTAGCATGGCCATGCATTTATTATCAGCACAAATCAACGAGGGGCCCAGAGATATCGCTTCAACCCGCTAAAAGAAGAAAGAACAAATTGTTTTGACTATATAGACATCCACCACACTTCATGTCATACCCAATCCACACCCTTATGACTGGCATTTACGCACAGTGTTAGATGCAGGTCAGAGCATGACACTAGATTTGTCAATATCCTCATATATCTCCACTTTAGGATAAAAGTGTTGCCATCTTATAATTACTTTATGACTTAAAATCATGAAGTAATCTCTAAGTGTGGTCACTCCAGAACCTTGACTCAATTATCAAGTTCCTCATGAATGTAGTGTCATATAAATCTATATAACTTCACTTCATAGCAGCCTTAATTCAAATCTCTCTCCATTAGAGAATGTCCGACTGTGGAAATTTATGAATTAATATTCAATGGAGTTTAAAACATGCAAAATAGAACATAGTAATATGCAATGAAGTGATCGCATCATGCGTATAATATAATCTCAATATAAAAGTCAGCAAATCAATTGCAATAAACTATTACATAATGTTCTAAGTGTCAAATTAATGTAATTAATACAATCAAACTAAATCATCAACAATACGAATACAAATGGATCTACTATAAGCCTCATGTTTGGCTTGAGGTAGAGCTTTGGTGAATGGATCGGCCAAGTTTTCACTTGTGTTGACCCTACTTATGACAATGTCCTTATCAGCAACAACTTGACAAACATAGTGATACTTTCGGAGTATGTGCCTGGTGCACTTTTGAGACCTCGGTTCTTGAGCCAAGACAACCACACTCACATTATCACAGAAAATTTCAATGGGATGAAGGATGGTGGAAACTATGCCTAGATCCCCGATGAACTTCCTAATCCACATGGCCTCTTTAGCAGCCTCGCTGACCGCTATATACTCTGATTCTGTCGTCGAATCCGTAATGGTGCATTGCTTGGAGCTTCTCCAAGTGACTGCACCTCCATTTAGAGTAAACACAAACCCAGATTGCAAAGAGCAGTCTTCTCTATCCGATTGGAAGCTGGCGTCTGAGTATCCTTTGACATTCAGCACGTCCTTCCCGTCATATACCAAGAACATCTCTTTAGTCCTCCTGAGATACTTCAGAATATTCTTGACTGCTATCCAATGTGCCTCGCCAGGATTTACCTGATAACGACTAGTCATGCTTAAGGCATACGACACGTCAGGCTTAGTACATATCATGGCATACATGATCGATCTTATAGCCGAAGCATATGGGATACGACTCATTTTGGCTACTTCTCCATCAGAGGTAGGACATTGAGACTTGCTCAATGGCATGCCAGGGTTCATAGGAACGCACCCCTTCTTGGAGTCTTGCATACTAAATTTCTTTAGTAACTTATCTATGTATGTAGTTTGGCTTAGTCCAATTAGTTTCCTAGATCTGTCACCGTAGATCTTTATTCCCAAAATATACGCCGCATCTCCCATGTCTTTCATGGCGAAACATTTCCCTAGCCAAGCTTTGACATCTTTCAATGTCGGGATATCGTTTCCTATGAGCAATATGTCATCGACATATAAGACAAGGAAGACTACAACGCTCCCATTGGATCTGACATACACACACAGTTCATCTTCGCTTATAAGAAAACCAAATTCCTTGATGTTCTCATCAAAGCAAAGATTCCAACTACGAGAAGCTTGCTTAAGCCCATAAATGGACTTTTGAAGCTTGCACACACTTTTAGGATACTTAGGATGTATAAAACCTTCAGGTTATGTCATACACACATCCTCAGTTAGCTTTCCATTTAGGAAAGCAGTTTTAACATCCATTTGCCATATCTCATAGTCATATAACGCTGTTATGGAAATTAGTATTCTAATGGATTTCAACATGGCCACTGGTGAAAAGGTTTCATCGTAGTCTACACCATATCGTTGCGTGTAACCCTTAGCCACCAATCTGGCTTTGAATGTGTGTACATTCCCATCCATGTCGGTCTTCTTCTTGAAGACCCATTTACACCCAATGGTTTTAATCCCTGGTGTATGATCAACCAAGCTCCAGACTTGGTTATCGTGCATGGATTGAATCTCGCTGTCCATAGCCTCCTACCATTTTGCAGAATCAGGTCCTGTTATGGCCTCCTGATAAGAGATAGGTTCATCTGAATCTATTTACGCCTTTTCACCCTTAGATATGTTTAAATCAAGTCTATGAGGTGCACGCCGCTCTCTATCAGACCTACGTATAGGTAGTGGCTGTATGTCAACTTCCTCTTCTACAACAGGTTCGTCGACCTCTGGAAGAGAACTAGGGCTACCGTCGGTTTCCATGTCGGTTGGTTCTTGAATTTCTTCAAGATCAATTGGGCTCCCACTGACTTCTTTGGATATGATGTTCCTTTAAAGGAACACTCCTCTTCGAGACATAAAGACTTTGTTCTCGGAAGGGTTGTAAAACAAATATCCAAAGGAATCGGCTGGGAAACCAACAAAGAACACCTTTTGTGATCTAGGTTCGAGCTTATCTTGAGTCTCAAGACGAACATAAGCTTCGCAACCCCAGACTCTTAAATATGACACAGAAGCAGACTTGCCATGCCATATTTCATATGGTGTCTTGGAAACCTTCTTGGTTGGGAGGAGGTTACGGATCCTTACAGCAGTTTCTAAAGCATATCCCCAAAAACTGATTGGAAGCGTTGCACGACTCATCATGGATCGAACCATATCGAGTAATGTTCGATTCCTCCTTTCAGACACATTATTATGTTGAGGTGTCCTAGGAGGAGCTAATTGCGAGATAATCCCACAATCCCTTAGATGATCCAGAAACTCCTGGCTAAGATATTCACCGCCTCTATCAGAGTGAAGTATCTTAATTTTCTTGCCTAGGTTGTTCTCTACTTCATTTTGGTACACCTTGAACACTCCAAAAGTTTCAGACTTATGTTTAATAAAATAAACATAACCATATCGACTGAGATCATCAGTAAATGTAACGAAGTATCGTTCACCGTGTCTAGTAGCTGATCTAAATGGACCATACACATCAGTGTGTACCATATCAAATAGATCTTTGCCCTTTTCGCAGGTTCCTTTGAAAGGTGTTTTCGTCATTTTGCCCAATAAACAAAATTCGCAATCATCATGAGATGTAATATCAAATGATTCCAAATTACCGTCCACTTGGAGTTTGTCGATTCGTTTCTTGTTTATGTGACCTAAATGACAATGCCATAGATACGATTTATCCAAACTAACTTTGGATGAAACAATGTTATTGACTGAACTATCATTTAATTTAATGGTGGTTTCTAATATACCTCTACAAGGACTACCTTTAAAATAAAACACATTATCCTTGTAAACACAAATTGATCCATTATCAAATTTAAAATCAAAACCATCATTAAACAAAGCATTAAAAGACATAATGTTTCTTGCCATTTCGGCACTGTAGCAAACATTGTTCAAAACAATACATAAACCAGAATCAAAATAAAGCTTATATTCTCCAATCATTTCAACTGAGGCCACGTTCTTGT
>BJCO01004753.1:0-10298 GCA_018326465.1 Flaveria floridana
TTAATTTGTTTTCAAAACTTCAGTTTTAGTTTTAATTAAATTACAGTTTGGTCCTTGGAGTTTTAAAGTGGCAACATTTTATGTAAAAAAAATTTATTATTTACAAGTGTTAAAATAATAAAACTTATATTATTTGTATTTATTCACAAGATTACCCTTAATATGATTATTATTTTTATCATTGTTATTATTAGTATGATTATTATTATTATTATTAATGTTATTATTATTATGGTTATTATTACTGTACAATTTAATATTTTAAATTTATTAACTTTCATAATTTAAATGATAACTAAGTAATAAATATGAATAGCCCATAAGTTTCATAGATGCCAATAATAGCTCTTACAAGAATTTAATGAAATTAACTCTTAGTTAACCAAAAATACAAGATGTTACAACTTGGTCCCATGATTTTTAAAACGACAAAAAAGTCTCTATATCTAGTACACAGGCCTAGTATCAAGGTGTGGCTAACACGATCGTTGAAACAAGTTGGCTTTGTAATTTATTACTCGATTTACATCTTTCCACTCATTTGAGCCCCATCATCTTCTACGACAATATTTCTGTCGTGTGCCTCTCAACAAAACCAGCTCAACATCAACACACCAAATACGTTGAGATCGACATCCATTACTTTCATAAAAAGATTCGCCTTAGCGCTATTCAGGTTCCACACATTCCCGCAGACTAACAATATGACGACATATTTACCAAGGGACATCCGGAACAACTAGTTAATGGCTTCAAGTCTAGTCTCTGTGTTCGAACTTCTACCATTACAATTGTGGGGACAATTAGACATATTAATATTGTATTGTTGTATTTATCATTTGTATATTGTATTTAGATAGATTGATTTATATTTCCTTAATTAGTGCAAATCTAGTTACACAACTCTTTTATTTATATGATATGTTTCTATCAATTAAAGGGAGAGAGTTTAATACATTTAGCACTTAGAAGCTTGCTTTGGGACAAGCTTTACCCCTATCAATCACATTACTCTTGACCTTTACCATCTTTCTATTGTCTTGGCATTCGACTTCTTCATTTCTCATCCCTATCTTGATGACTTGGAAACATGTTTTCCATTTCTGTTTACCCAGTGCAAATCTTTGTTTTGTGTTCTAGAAGGAATCTGATCTCTTCAACCTCGGGATACCACCTAAATAACAATAACTACGGCTAGAGAGTCAAATAGGTTGGAGCCTTGAGCCAAAGTCTCTTAACTTACTTTGAGTGGGGCTGGGTTTAATAGATGAACCCCGACCAGCATCTATCATTAAAGGGCTTGGTTGAACTCAGGAAAGAATTTCTTACTCGATTTATTGTACTCGACAATCTTAACCATTAAATGCAACTCCAAAAACTTTCCAATTCTTCGTATTAAAATTCACAAGAACAAAATGTTTTTCAACATTAAAACAATACTTCTTCATGGTGTCTTCTAGTTCGTATTTTAATGATTTCTTTTTCCCAAATAATTCATATGCTAACCAACCTTCTATTACAGAAAATATGATGTTTATAATCCAGCATTTACACGACAAGATGATTTCGAAAGAAATGAAACATATGTAGAAAGTATGGTTGAGAGAAGAAATGAAACATATGTAAGAACGTTAATCCACTTGCAATAAATCATCATAAAATAATACTTAATTTTAACCATATCATGTCTCAAAATATCATTTTATAATTCCTAAATTTTTACTTCTAAGTGTTTAATGATTTTTTATTCAATCCGTATAGTACATGATTTTCCAATCCAACATGTTGACATCTACATATATCAGTACGAATAAATGCATCATTTAAACTAATAGAAATTGCCTACACTTGATATAAATTATAAATATTATATTATTTCACCAACTAATAATGCTTATAATCTTGATGGGTACTTGCATTTAAATTGTATTTAAAATCATGTTTGATGAGATTGCTTGGTGTGTGGCATTTTATAATCGTATGTCAATGACAACTTTGTAATATGTTAATTCTTGGGCATATAGATTTAACACAAATTTGTATTCCTATCATATTCGTTACCTATAAGCATAAATGTATTTTAGTATGAATAGCATCCATCATACATTTCTTTTCGTTATGATCAGCAAGACAAAAGGTATTTGTAAACAACGAAATACTTAGTTGTTTTATGTGATTGAATCCATTTGAATGTTGTAAAAATAGATCTTAGATGGGTTGTTTGGATGTGTTTGCCTATTTCAAGTAATTGAACCTTTCTCTGATATGGTAGTTCATATTCATCTTACAACTAGTTTAAGATTGTCCTTTCCATGTGGCGGTGATTTTAAATGATCATTGGATCACTTGTACGCTAGGGATATACCATTCATGCGAAATTGATGAGTTTTACATGACCCGGTGGCACTAGACACCCTATATGATAAGTTCCTAAAACCACATGTTCCCTGTAACACAAGAAGATTTCTAGAGCAAAAAAAACTCCAATTACAAAGCAAACCTTTTTTTTCCTTAAAAAAAAGGAATGTGCTAATCATTTCTGCTTAGACTTGAGAGGAACTCCTTTATACAGTTGCACTTTTTCCTTCAAGGCATCTAGCCTGGGGCGTGCTACTTTGTTGTTAGGATCAAACAGCAGGGCTTCCTCAAATGCTTTTAGAGCAGATTTGTATTCTTTTTTCTTTTCGTATGCATCACCCAGGTTATTCCAGGCTGTGACATATCCTGGCTGAATCTTCACAGCTGTTTCAAGCTGAGATATCCCCTTGTCAGTTTTCCCATCACGAACATAACTCACACCCAAAGCATTGTAAACCTGGACAAAAAAATCAAATAACCAAACGTCTTCTTGACCAGCTATAGCTGTACTTGCTTCGGCCTCCAAAGACTATGTGAAAGAAAGTCCTCATGGTGATCCATTCACTTATGAACTATGGATTACATTTTATTTGTTGTGAATTTTTTTAGCTAAAACATCAAACAAAATGTGCTTGCTGGTCCAGACGAGACCCATTTCACAGTATCACCATTTCATAAATTTTACTTTCTTGATCTTGACCATCCCGCCCACTTAAAGGAAAGACATAATACCTGGGCAAGATCCTGGTCATCTCCATCCCATTTTTCGATTGCTTGAAGCAAGTACTTTGTAGCAGCTGGATAGAATTTCCGTCTTAACATCACTGCCCCAAGTTCAAACAGCTCCATTGAACTTGCATCACCACTCCTCACTTGTTCCTGAGATTTATCAAAATATAAACAAAGAAAAAGCCAAAATGACTAGTTGGTGTATTTCATGATGATAAAAGTGATTGATGAAAACATATAAATCTCGTTTTGCTATAGGCAAATGACCAAATGAGGGTGTTTTAACTCAAAGGTCAGATGTTGAAATTTAATCTTTAAAATGCAGTGGGTCTTACCAACAAAATCAGAACCCACTAAATATGGACCTCATGTGAAATGATTATGAGGAACTTGTAGAAAAAGAATATGCATCTCACATCTAACAGGCATTTAATTGTAAGTTTGCAAAACTCTCTTGGACATTTCTATTAATTCAGTCAAGTACTCCAGTATATACACATGAAAGAGTCTAACCTAATTAGGAGATTAATGAGGAAAATATATACATAACAATTATAATACATATCAATCCTGAAACTTGATTACTATTTTACAAAGTTACCCCACATCTAAATTATGTAGAAGTATATCCCGGAGCATATCTCGGTCAACAGGGGTTGACCCGTGAATGATGCATAACCTAATAGGCCCTCACAGTTAGAGCTGTAGAAGGACAGATGCTCAAACTGGAATTGAAACGTTGAAAGAGATAGCAGGGAAGCCCTTTGGTGAATATATCAGTATATATCAGCATACTGGTAATCTTCTGGAACATGAAATACTTGAACAGCACCGATACGAACTTTTCGCGTACAAAATGTATGTCTATCTCAACATGTTTAGTTGTCTTTTGGAAGACCATGAGACAAGAGTATTCTCAATAAAAACACAATAGCCGGAGGTGGAACGCCTTGAGTCTAGGCCTAATCAGCATCTGAATACGTCATGAGATTAAATGATTTTGAGGGGGTAAATGTAAACCATGATTCAACATACGTTTAAGATAGCGAAGAATGCGCTTCAAGAAAATGAAGTGTAGCTCACGAGGATCATGCATGAAAAGACAGACTTGCTAAAAGGCGCACGCAATGTCAGGCCGGGTAAAAGTTAAGTATTGCAAGGCCCCCGCCCGACTTCGATATGATGGGCCATCTGTTGCAGGAGAACTTGAACACGCGCTTAACTTGGAGTTTGTCTCGGTAGGCGTAGAGCATGGTTTGCAATCCGAAATATTTGAGCGAGCAAGGATATTAGAAGCATAGGATTCTTGGGATACAAATAATCCACCATTTTTAGGTTCAACATTTATAAGAAAATGATGCGGCTTACCCAGGTCTATCATGGCAAATTCTCGAGAAAGAAAGGCCATGATTTGCTTTAATAACCTGTCATCAGAAGCTGTTATGATATTATTGACATATAGCAAAAGATAAGCCATTTGGGATCCTTGTTTAAAAAAAGTAAAGAAGTATCACTTGTGGTGCTCTGGAACCCAAGTGTGTAGGGCCTGTTTCAGCCCATATAGTGAGTTTTCTAAATTGACGAACATGTTTGGGCTTAGAGGAGTCAACAAAACATAAACTATTTCTTGGAGATCACAGTGTAAGAATGCGTTTCTAACGTCCAGTTGGTGGATCGGCCAAGATTTCGACACCGTAAGAGTGGGAACTGTGTGAATAGTAGTGGGTTTGACCACGAGGCAAAAAGTAGCATCACAATCGACACCAACTTGTTGGCTTTTCCATTTACTACCAACCTGGCTTTTGTAGCGCTATGAAGATCCATTATCATCAAACTTGTGACGAAATAGCCACATGCACCGAATAATATGGTCGTTAGTAGGTAGGAACCAATTCCAAGGTTTTATTGGCTTTGAAGGCTCTGTATTCGTAGTTCATAGCCACATGTTAGTGTGGGTCCGAATAAGGGGGTTAGGTGGGACTTTGGGAGAGGTGAGATTGGGGTGGAGGTTGTGGTGTTTAAGTTGATGGGAAGTCGGGTATTAAGAGTCCCATAGCGACATCTTGGCATCTGGTGGTCATAGGGTGAATGGATATGGATGTGGGTGGCTGGTTTGAGTGGGTAGTGTGCATAGGTGACGGGGCAGGTGTCGGACTCGGCTGGACAGGAGGGTGTTTTGGGTAGGAGGGTGGACTACCTGGACAGCAAGTGTTGGTGGAGGGGTGGGAATGGGTTCGGTGGGCGAGGGAGAGGTGGCTGCCGGGAAAGGTGTCGTGGGTGAATGAGGGTTGTGGAATGTGGTCAGAAATAGGTGTACGGGGAGTTGACAATTACGTCTGGAGTATGTGTGGATTAAAGGTGGCGTTTTGGTTGGGGGAGGAGGAGTTGATGGTTCAGGTGAGAAAGGGGGAGTAGTGGCAAATGGTGGTGGCTGAAAAATTAGGGGGGAGGGGTTCGGATCAAATTTAGTGTAGTCATAAGGAGTAGTGGTGGTGTGGAGGCGAAAGAGAAAGTTTGTTCTTCAAAGGTAACATGACGAGAAAAAATAACCTTGCTAGTGGACAGCTCAAAGGCACCGATACCCTCGGAAATTGATAGGTATAACCAAGAAAAACACAGTGTGGGGCGCGGGGGAGGTTTGTTGGAGCAGGTGGCATTAACATTAGGATAGACGGCACAACTGAAAATACGTAGGTGGGAATAGGAGGGTTGTTTGCGGTAGAGGATGGAGGTGGGTGAGTGAAAGTTTAAAAGCTTAGATGGGAGAATTATAAAGGTAGACCAAGGCGTGTAAGGCCTCGACCCAAAAGGCCGATGGGAGGGAGGCATGAGAAAATAAGGAGGCATGAGAAAGTAAGGAGGCATGAGAAAGTAAGGAGGCATGAGAAAGTACGGGGAGCATGATGTCGTTGATACGACGGATCATGCGTACGACCTTCCTATTTTGTTGGGAAGTATGTGGACATGAAAACTGAAGTTGGAGGCTGTGGGTGGTGGCAAGGGAGGTAAAGTGATGATAATCGAATTTGCCACCAATGAAACATTGAAAACTTTTAATTGGCAAATTCAATTGTGTGTAAATAAAATTTTGATATTGAGTAAATTTTCCAAACATTTCAGATTTAAAGTTGAGAGAGTAGAAATTCATGTATAATTTGTAAAATCATCAATAAGGATCAATGCACAATGTCAAATGGTAAACAGTAAGCAAAGTAGATAACTCAAAAGGCAACCATTTAAGTTTTGCAATTTGACATGAATTACAAAAACTGGCAATGGATTGTTTATTACAAGAAATCAAATGACGAGTAGATAAAAAATGCATAATAGGTTGGCCCAATGGGCATGTGGTGTGGTCGTGGACCAGATTGGTTAAAAGGTTGTTGTTGGCAGCTTGGTTTTAAATTGCATGATGCGCTCCGATATGTTTGGTCCCAAGATGCATGATGCACGATGTGAGGGTATCATTTAAAAGATAAGGGTAAAACAAAAAAATCAGAAAATATAATGTTTCAATGCTATACTTGTACAGTTTTATCAACTTCAACACATTAAGATATGGGTAAAAACAAAAGTAAAAAGTCAGAAAAAGTAAGGGAGTTGTTTTTACACTGTAACACAACACCTCAACAGCTCACTTTTATTATATTCAATAGACTTGTCTCACAATCAGACCTCACTCTTCTCTTTTTTCTTTCTTCCGTGCAACTCATCTTCTCCATGAACCTACTACTCATCTTTTCCATGAACTCCGAATGTTTCATAGAAGCAATTGTCTTACGATTACTCAAGATTTTAAAATTTTGCGTTGCATCAGCTGCATCTTGCGAAAATTACAGCATCAAGCACGCAACATGGAATTGCATCACATCAGGTGCAACAGTGCGCACTCAACATCGCATCATACACATCACGCATTATGCGTGCTTCATGCGCTCATTTTAAAACCAAGGATGGCGGTTGTTGAGTATTGGGCCAGACAAACGGCTGTTCTAGGGTCGGCGTTGTTGCTGATTGGTGGTGTCACGACGGCAGTCTGCGGGCGGCAGATCATCAGTGGCTGTGGCAACCATGGGAGCTAAGGAGGGTGGATCAGCCAATGCCCGTGTACAGACTAGAGGTGATGCTCCAGTAGAAGCATAGAGCTAGCCATTTCCTAGGTAGGAATAGTCTGGTTGATGTAGGAGGTGTTAGAGATACTTTGAGGGAAGACCCCGAACAAGTTGAACCAAACATTGTTCAGAGACGAGATTGTCAATGTCAGATAGTTGATCTACTAACTTTTAATACGTTGACAATAAGCTTCCAAGGAAAGCATGGAGCGGAGAGTGAGGTTCGTGAATTCATGCTCTAGGGCGAGAACCCGAGATCCTTTGTAGTTCAGAAAAATATTTTGAATACGGGTCCACCCCTCAAAAGCCATAGACCCTCGGATTGAATTACAAAAACCAAGATATTGCCTGCCAAAGTACCATAAATCCACCGGGGGACGATTGCATCAATCTTGGACCACGATAAAATTTCTAGATCATCTACCAGGCATGAAGTGTGAAAATGAACTTTGTGCTGTATGTTCGTGACCATGTAGACGGGGTGAAGAACAGGGTGGGCCGAAGCCGCGGGGAGGCGGCAGAATGCTCAGTTGGGGCACTTTCTGCCATGGTGTAACAATGAGTTAATCGAAAAACAGGTTAAGTTTTGGGAGGATTAAGGTCGACCGAAGCCGAAGATTGGGAGAGGGTTCGGTAGGGAGCCTTTGAGAGGCTCTGATACCATGTAAGTTTGCAAAACTCTATTGGAGATTTCTATTGATTCAACCAGGTATATATACATGAATGAGTCTCACCTAATTAGGAGACTATGAGGAAAAGATATACATAACAATTATAATACATATCAATAATAACAAACTAATAATTATCTAAAATATATAGAATTATATCCCGAAGCATATCTCGGTCAACAAGGACCTGTGAATGATGCATATTGCATAAGCTAACATTAACATGATAACTCCAAAAGTAGAAACCATAGCCTTTCTGATTTCCCAATGAATTTTAGTCGGTAAGTATACAAATAAGAAAACTGTGATCCTGGAAACTAAATTTTCCAAATAAGTAGGAACATAAGAATTTGCTATGCTACCAAAAAAACAACTGTGGGCTTTAGTTTTGGCTAGGAAGTAATATTGATTACTATAGCAAAAGAAAAATAAAAATTATGCGTAGAGGTGGATACTTAGACAAACGTTAAATGAGTTGAATGGTTTGCAAGTTTCCCAAGTGTATTTTTAATGGATAAATATTACTAACTGAATATATTATTTTTTCTCGGAAATTAGACTAGTTTTTAAAACAATGTAATTTTTATACTTCACCCTAAATGACCCATTGTCCAACATGCTAAGACAACCCTACTTTGAGTTGTTGTGTTGAAAATGAGATAGATTACAAAAGATAATACTCATGATCAGCAAATCAAAGTACCTGCAACTCTTTAGCAGAAAGATCAAGTTCTCTGCGGACAAGTACTTGTCGTATGACAAAAAAGGTTCCAACACCAAGCAATCCTAACAACAAAAGAAGATAGGACAGCTGGATTCCTAGTTCAAATAGCTCCCCAATGTCATAAACAGAATTCATTTTCAGATTTTCACTTGCTGTTGCTGCTGCTGGATTTCCCCATGTAATTGATGCACTTGAACTCACCGCCATACTAATCAAATTATATTTTGGATTTCTCACATCTTTCTCACCTGCTAATTCTGCAACACCACAAATGGATTTGGATCATAGTTTACAATCACAATCATCAGAAACAACAGAGTATGTTTCAACCCCCACCCCACCCCCATTAAAAAAAAATTAAAAAAAAAACAAACAAAAAAAGCACACACACACACACACATTAAGCCCACCCCCAGGATTGTGGCAGATTTCTGAAATATGACATTCAAAATATAGATTAGGCCCAACAATGTATAAGAAGGGGTTTTTGTTTCCTTGTCTCTATATATGCATGTATCATTGTAACATGTTTACTTGTTCAATAATATAAGCTCCTTTACCTTCATATGGTATTTATTCATAAGAGAAATTTCTCACAGATTTAGTTTGTGACCCAGTGAGACAGCTCCCTCTATCGCTTATCAATTCCGACAAATCATTCCTCGCACCAACAAGTCAAAACCCTACCTGTCCCTAAAAAAGAACTGCCACCATTGCCATCAGATCTAGGAATCTTTTGTGATATATCAAGCCAAGATCTCCTTCACACCAATCTAACTTGCATCACCAACTGACTTATAAAGTTTTCCGGCCATATACGACCACAATCTACAAATATTACCACCACTAAAGACTCCATGACATGCACCTCCAGCTTGCTTTGTCAAAGCTATTCCTTTTCACCCATATCTGCTCCTTTATGCAGCGCGTTTCATGCCACCACCATCTTTAAACATCTACTCATAACACTGCATACAAACTGTGTTTGTCACCTCAAGGTCTGCTAAGTCAGAACACATCGGTGTCCAACTCTACACTTATTGTTGTGGCCACATTGATACTTCCATTATACAATTGTATGAAGCCCTTGAGGAGGTTTATGTTAAACCATCTGACTGTATACTGGTAGTAAGAGTACACAGTTGTGAGCAACATTCTGAAACATGAGAACATGGAATCTTAATTTGGACAACTTTATTCTCCAATGCAGAAATTTGAATCACTCATCCTATACAAGTTTGCTGAACACATAGCAAAACGAGAAGACTTATGTATGATTCCCATTCTTTTTAGACTGAAGCTAAAACATGAGCGTGATCGACCTTAAATCAAAAGCGGTCATAACACTCCGACTA
Source organism: Flaveria floridana (assembly GCA_018326465.1). Lineage (NCBI taxonomy): Eukaryota > Viridiplantae > Streptophyta > Magnoliopsida > Asterales > Asteraceae > Flaveria > Flaveria floridana. Next base: position 9,950 of record BJCO01004753.1, read on the forward strand.
CGAAGGACAGCTTGAGTTTATTGATAATGGATTAACCTTATGTTACTCCACCTGTTCTACCCTAGCTCCTTCATTTGTTGCATTTTTGGTTAGTAAAAGAAAAGGGATAGTATCTGTCATTGAGAATCCATCTACTTTTTTCCTCTAGGAGTCTCTATCCAACACCCCACTAAACAAACAAACAAGCGTGTCCAACTAAAATCACACTCACGCAGGAAGGTCTGGGGATGGTGAGATAAGGGTAAACCCATCCCATCATTTGGTCATCCCAACCGCACCACCTCGTCCCTCTCATACACCACCTACACTGACCCCCCCCCCCCCCCCCCCCCACCCCCCCCCCCCCCCC
>BJCO01004756.1:0-12685 GCA_018326465.1 Flaveria floridana
AAAGGAACGGTTCATCCCATATGTATCTTCTCGCATCTCTATACAACTTCCGCTTCTATTAGGCATTCATATCACTCATCACATACCCATTAGCTAGGTAGTTAGCTATATCACTAAACCAAGGCAGACCCTCTCTCTCCACCTCTACAAAATCTATTGATTCGTGAGGGAATCTATCTCCTATTGCCTCCTCATAAATCGATTCTCTGTTTGGATCTTATAGCCACGATAGATTATCGGCAGCTACATTCTCGGCTCCCTTCTTGTCCCTAATCTCAATATCAAACTCGCAGAGCAAAAGAATCCAACGGATGAGTCGGGGTTTTGCATATTTCTTTTGGAAAAGGAAATGCAACATGGAGTGATCAGTGAAAACTATAGTTTTGGAAAGCACTAGGTATGAGCAAAATTTATCAAATGTGAATAATACGGCTAAGAGCTCTTTTTCCATGGTGGTGTAGTTCTCTTGATCATTATTTAGCATTTTGCTCACGTAGTAAAAAGGATGAAAGTGCATGTCCTTTCTTTGTCCAAATACTGCACCCACGGCATTGTCACTCACATCACACATGAGCTCGAATGGTAAGCTCCAGTCGGGCGAGATAAGAATAGGCGCACTAACAAGCTTTTGCTTCAAAAAGTTGAAGGCTTGTGTACACTCCTCATCAAAGACAAATGGAACATCTTCTCTAAAAGACGGGTCATGGGGCAAGTAACCTTTAAGAAATCTTTAATGAAACGCCTATAGAATCCTGCATGACCAAGAAAACTTTGTATGGACTTAACACTAGTAGGTGGAGGCAATTGGCTAATGGTATATATCTTGGCCCTATCGACCTCTATCCTTACTCTCAAGATTTTGTGTCCTAACACAATCCCTTCTGTTGTCAACATAAAATGACACTTCTCCTAATTCAACATCAATTTTGTTTCAATGCACCTCTTAAGCATCCTTTCTAAATTACCTAGACATTGATCAAAAGAATCACCGTAGACCGAGAACTCATCCATAAAGACTTCCATAGACTCCTCCACCATGTCTTGGAAAATCGAGATCATGCATTGCTAACAAGTAGTCATTGCATTACATAATCCAAAGGGCATGCATCGGTACGTATATGTGCCATAGGGACATGTGCAAGTGGTCTTCTCTTAGTCCTCTGGCGCGATTGGGATTTGGAAATAGCCGGAGAAACCGTCGAGAAAGCAATAGAACTGTTGACCTATAAGATGCTCAAGCATTTGATCGATGAACAGTAGAGGAAAATGGTCCTTCCGGGTGGCGTTGTTTTGCTTGCGGTAACCGATACACACACGCCAACCGGTGACATTACGACAAGGAATAAGCTCATTTTTCACGTTCATGACAACGGTCATCCCTCCATTCTTAGGGACGACTTGAGTGGGAATAACCCATGCGGAATCGGAAATAGGATAGATTAGCCCAGCCTCCATCAACTTAATCACCTCTTTCCTAACTACATCTTTCATGTTAGGATTCAGACACCTTTGAGGTTGCACTACCGGTTTACATTTGTCATCTATGAGAATCTAGTGTGTGCAAAAAGTGGGTCTAACCCCCTTGATATCAGACAATTTCCAAGCTATTGCATCCTTGTGCTCTCGTAGCACCTTATTAAACCTACTTTTCTCCTCCCCTATCAACATAGATGATATGATGACGGGAAAACTAGACTCCACTCCTAGAAAGGCATACTCTAGGTGAGAAGGAAAGACCTTAAGCTCTAAAGGTGACGATTCTAAGGGTTTGCTCTCATTATCCTCCTTAATCTCACACAACTCCAACATGTCCGGGATCCACTCTGGATCATCTTCATCTCCCTCAACACTCTCATCGTCACTAACTAGATCGTCTCCACTAATGTAGCTAAGACACTGGTCAACGCACGAGATGAAGGAATCTAGGAAGTAAACTAAATGACATGGACCACTATAATCGTCACTACCGCTAGGACGCTGCATGGCCATATCTACCTCAAATGTGACAATCTCGTCACCCGCACGAAGTGAGATCTTACCATTGAAGACATCAATGATCGCCTTAGTGGTTTGAAGGAATGAACGGCCTAAGATAATGGGAACTTTTTTATCGGCCTCCGTGTTTAGAACAAGAAAGTCAAAGGGGAATACGAACTTATTAGCTTTGACTAACAGGTCCTCTACAATCCCCCTTGCGTATTTGACCGAACGATCGGCCAATGACAACGACATGCGTGTGGGTGTAAGTTCTCCTAGACCTAACCTCTGGTAGAGTGACAAAAGTCATCAAATTGATGCTTGCACCCAAGTCGGCTATCGCACCAGTGGGGGCAACGACAACCCCAAAAAGACATGGAATAATGAATGTGCCCAGGTAGGTTAGTTTCTCAGGTAGCTTATTCAAGACTACCGTGGAACAACCTTCGGGTAATGGGATGTTTGATAGCTCACCTAGCCTGACTTTTTGCTTAAGAAGGTCCTTTAGAAATTTGGCATATTTAGGCATGGACTGAAGTGCCTCAATAAACGGAATATTTATTTTTATTTTCTTGAATATCTCTAGAAAGTGCCCGTACTTCTTAGCTTTATTTTTATGCTTAAAGGGAGCAGGCTAAGGCACACATGGATCTCTTTGGCACACATCAACCAAAGGGGATGTCTTAACTCCTACTGGTTGCTTCTCTGCCCTCATTTCAACCTGAGGCTCTCCGAATTATGTTGTACTTGCTGGGTCTAGCCTATTGTGCACTTTACCAGGAGCTTCCATCTCAATCTCCTCATTTACCTCCTCCTCATCTTCTATTTCTACCCTCTCTCTGACAACTTCTCCTAGAGTCCTACCACTTCAAGTTGTAATAGCCTTAGCTAAATGATTAGCCAGGTTTGGGTAGCTATTGCATGAAAAGTGACCAGGAGGTTTCTTTTGTAGTTGCCTCGCTATATTACCTAGTTATCTCTGAAGATCTAAAAGGGAGGATTGTTGATTTTTATTATGAAGCTCTTGATTTTTATTTATTTGCTCTTGACTCTTAGCGAAGTTAGTGAATTCATTTAGGGTTTTTTGAGTGACTTGATCTTTTGCCATTAACTGGGCAAACATCTCCTCAATCCTACCTAGATTGGAGTCTGAACCTTTACCACTAACCTGACCCTCCTGGGTTGATCTCCCACTAGCAAACTGACTACCCGAACCTGAATGACCAAATTGAGCAGCCTGACCTAACCCTCCACCAGAGTATATACCTGGCCCTCTATTTTGACACTGCCCGAAGGGAAACCAGGAGGATTACCAGAAAAGCGGACGTTATTATTACTTACGCCAGTTAGGGTTATATTTAGAATTATTATTATTAAACAAACCCCTAGACTGGTTAGCTATGTACTCAACCTACTCATGAGTGAGTGTGGGATAATCTATGGTATCGTGGCCTCCCCTGCATACCTCACACCTATCGACCTTTTTCTTAATCTCATTAAGTTCCTTAGTAATAGTTTTCTCCAACCAATCTAAAATAGCATCTACCGATGAATCCAAGCCAACTTGGTTCACCCCTCGAGGGGTTGAAGATGTGCTAGTCATATGAATAGAAGTCCTGATGGCAATGCTATAGTGTATGTTAGAATGTGCAAAACTCTCAAAAAGGTCGTTACACTTAGCGGGTGTTTTCTTTCCCAAAAGCTGCCCGCCAGCCGAGGTGTCAAACTGGGCTTTGATCTCTGGGGTGAGATCATTATAGAACTTCTCTACAAGTGCCCAATCTAACAACCCGTGTTATGAACAACGAGAAAGTAGGATTGGGAATCTCTCCCAGGCAAGATGATAGGGCTCATCAGGCTCTATTCGGAATGAATGGATTTGATCGTGAAGTCAAGAAGCCTTAGCAGGTGGGTAATACTTAGCTAAGAAGGCATCTTAAAGACCTGCCCAGGTGGTGAAAGTTCCTTCTACCTGCGAATCGAACCAGATGGCTGGGCGGCCAGTGAGCGAGAATGGGAAAACTTGAAGGTAATGGGCATCGGGATTCACACCCTTAATCATGAAGGTGCTACAAAGACGGCTGATACGATTTGTGTGAGCGGGTGCATCCTCATCATCACTGCTATGGAATTGGCCAGAGTTAGTGATGGCTGTCATGATGTGGGATTGAACTTGCCATGATTTTTCATTGGTGATGTTGGGAAGGGCGATGGGTGAAGCTTCACCGGTGAAACCGGTTGTGGCTTGTTGGTGCGGTTTGCCATTTGGAAGTTGGGTGGTGGACTCGGAGGTCGGGAAGGAGGTGAGAAATTTAGAAACAATCCAAGTATTTATTCTCCTATGACTCAAAGAAGACAATTAGCATGTGTGATGTCAAACAAGTCCAAACAAAGAATTTAACGCAATTGCCAAAGAGTCCCCGGCAACGGCGCAAAAACTTGATGAGCTAAAAAGTATTTTATTAAATTAACTAAATTAACCTAAATTCTAGACTCTAGTAATACTCTAGACTCACTAAGACACACTAAACTACTAACCGGTAAGTGTACCGTTTGACTCTAGTAAAGCTAAAGTATGTCCGGATATCGAACCCACGAGGCTCAATGAATTACGAGAAAGACTCTATTTAGAATTAACTTGACACGGACGTAACTAAATTTTATTTGATAGGGGGGGTTCTAACAATTCCTAGAAACCAATAAAATTTAAAATAAATCCACTAAATTAACTAAAGAATGTGAATTAGGCTGGACTTTACTCAGATGGTGAGAAAACACTACCTAGACTAGAATTCTGATTGCTTTCAGTAATGATTCTTCTTTTGGAAGTTGTCAACTGTGGAACCCGGTACTTTTAAGTTCTCAGCTTTCGGAATATCAAAAGGACTCGTAACCCTTCTCAAGAGCACGCTATGAGATCCTAAAGGCTGTTTAGATTACCGATTATTAGACTTTCACACAAGACGCCTAGAGGATTTATGAAAGTACTTTGCACGATTCACTCCCTCATACGACCTAAATCTAAGGTGAACCTGAACACTTAATTAGACTTGTTAGGCAGTAGCCAACAGGGTGTACTTCAAAGAAGCTCCCATCTTGCGGTTTAATGACTTAGACCTAACAATAATCTCACACCTCATAGATATTGAAGATTAGCAGAACACTTGATTTTATATGAATACCAAACATTACATCTAAGGTTAATTATGCACTTTAACCGTAAAATTACTGATTTATTTTGTGATATAGACACTCACCAAATCTAAAATCTAGCAAGACTTTATTCTGTGATAAAGACTATCACCAAAAATCACACGAAGAAACAGACAATATTCAGACACTATCAAGTACGAATATACATCTAATAAAAAGAACAATTCGCCTACAATTCATAAATAACCCATAGAATTCATAAATCCAATAAAAGTCAAAACTTTATGCTATCTATCATCCAATCTATGTAGTACAATGAAATTAGCCAATCAAAATCATGAAGTTCAATGAAAACAAAGAATAATCAATCAAACTAAACATGGTAAACAAGAAAGAAGTGAAAGTAAGGACACCCAAACGTCACTAATGCAAACCGACTACTTCCCCGACTTCAATCCTCAATCCACTAGCTCCGAATGCTTGAAAACCTCTGAATCAATACTCCAAAATCACCCAGCCCTACTCTAATTCGTAACTTGGGGTTTTTCTCAATAAAGAAGAATGTGTTTTCCCAAAACCAAGTCGAGTATATCTACAGATAACACCCTCTCACGGCTGGCGAGAGGGTTCTTCCACTTTGACTCGCGCCCCTTGACCGAGAGATAAAATTAGTACACCTTGCTGGCTTTCGCGGGTGGTGAGAGGAACACAACAATCCACCCGCGGCCCGCCAGAGGGTGTTGAACCAACAATTCTGACTCGTTTCAGTTCCTGAACTCTCCAACTCGTTCCTAGATTTGACTTCCTCGTAATTTAACTCATTTCCTTCACTTTTCAGCTATATTAAGCTCACAAGACCTGCAAAACACAATTGGATCAGAAGATTATCTATTCTACGGAAAACGACGCTAAAACTAATGAAATTTGTACAAACTGTACATGTGTAACTGATGTATTTTGCAATACATCAAGCACTTTTCAAGAAATATGGCGTTACACATCGTGTGTCAATGTCTTACCACCCACAAACAAATGGTCAAGAGGAGATTTCTAATCGGCAGATAAAGTCGATACTTGTGAAGACGGTTAACCCAAATAAAAAAAGATTGGAGTTCGCGTTTGGACAATGCATTATGGGTATATCGCACCGCCTACAAAACACCCATAGGTATGTCACATGTTCGCCTCGTAAATGGAAAGGCTTGTCATTTTCCCGTTGAATTAGAGCACAAGGATTTTTGGGCCATTTAGAAATTCAACATGACGATTGATGAAGTCGGGGTTTACCGTAAGTTACAAATTCAAGAGTTGGAAGAAGTTCGTAATGATGCTTTTAAGAACTCTCGGATTTACAAAGACAAAGGCAAAACCAAAGCATATCATGATAAAGTAAACTCGTGAAAATCTTTCAGTGTAGGTCAAATAGTTTTGTTATTCTCATTAAAACTCAAGTTATTTCCTAGAAAATTACGGTTCCGATGAGTCGGGCCGTTTGTGATTACTAATGTTTTCCTCATGGCGCCATGGAAATTACAAGTGAAAAAACAGGAATATGTTTAAAGTGAACGATCATCGATTAAAATTGATTTATGAAGGGTTCCAAAAAGAAAATTTTGACTTAATGAAATTGGAGAATCCAAATTACGAGCATTAGTAAGGTCTATGTCTAGCCAAGGACGTTAAAGAAAGGCGCTACACAGGAGGCAACCCATATTTCATTTGTTTCTTTTTCTTTCTATCCATCTTTTATATAAAAAAGTAATAAAAATAAAAAAATAAATAAAAAAAGAAAAAAAATTAAAAAAAACATTGTCAAATAGTGTCAAACAGTAAGTTAAAACGACTGTGTTAAAATTACTTGACAAAGATTCAAAACGGCCGCGTCAGGTTTCTGTTTAACTTAGAAATTCCGGAACGTTAAAGCAGCTGTGTCAAATTTAACACGGCCGTGTTGTGCTGCTGTTTGTTTTGGAAAAAATAGGGGAACAAGATGTTTTATTTATTTTAAAATTCTAAACCTTTACCCCCTTGCCATCTCTCACACCCTCTACCCCACCTACTAATCCCCATCACGACCGCCACCACCGTGCTCCACCGGCGAACGCCACCACCGTGCTCCACCGGTGACCGCCACTTTATGGCCCCCGCCACCCGCCTCTCTCGTGATCGGCCTTCACAAAAACCCTACCACAACCGTCACGATCGAACAATCTCTACCACCGCCAGCAATCAACCTACAGCCCAACCCATTCCTATTGTTCAACATATTCATCTTTGCTTTCACTCCAGGTAAGTATCTTAAAGATTGATTTTTTCTACCAATCAAGATGGGTGTATTTTTGTAACTAGGTCAATTGAATTTTATATCCACCCATTATTATATGTATATTCAAAAAAACAGGGTTTCGAGGTATATTTTCTTCTCTCCTAGAACATGGTTGAAGTATATTAATGATATAGGCTGGTAGTTGATGGTTTATTGGGCATGATTTCAATTATGATTTAAATTTTCTTGAATTCTTTGACCATGGTTTATTGGACAAATATACAACAACTTGTATTTACCATTCCTTGGACATAATTTTAAGTCTTAGAAAAGACTAAGTATAAGTTGATGTAAAACAAAATTAAATGTTTAAAACATAACAATTCATTAAAATTTAAATCAAAATTTGTCAAAATCAATTTGTTTAAAAATCAAAATGTCTAATGTTCTTAATTTCATTTGTGTAGATGGCTGATTTAAAATGAGACAAAGCATAATGTTGCTGCTTTGCTTAATGAGGATAAGACGCAGTTGGATATGAAGAGATGATAGGATTTCTGTTAAGGACTAAATATGTTTATGCCATGTGCTATCTGCCTGTGGTATATGATAGATTGATGAGAAAGTATTAGAATACTCCTTCAGTTGAGCTAGATGATCAAGGAAGAAAAGTACTGAGGGGATTTGAATCAAATGACCGAATGATAGAAGTCTGTGAAGATTCTATCCGATCCTTTTTTAGATTGGGTCACAATGATCCAGAGGATCCTTCTGAGCTCACACACAATGAATGTAGGGAGACACTCATTGAAATGGGCCATCTAGACCATTTCCCTAAAAAGCAATTTTTCAGATCCAGACTCTTCAATCACTCGAAGTTCTTATGCTATATATTTCAGCAGTGCATGTCTAAGATAAGTGTTGCTTGGAACTCGTTCCCATTAGACATTACTTCTCCTATAGTGGCATTGGCTACTAATAGGAGGTTTGACATGTCTAAGTGGATAATGAACGGTTTCATCTTTAACCTTGAAAAGGGCATTAGGAACAAAACCTGATGTATCCTAGGTTATTGCAAATGATCATCAATGAAGAACACCTAGATTTTCATGCTTATGGAATTAGTGGTGACATACTTGAGTTTGAGCACATGTCAGGGATTCTTATAAAAGATTAGCCATAATCACATGAGCTCAAAATGTTCCTATGTTTCAATATATAAGGGATGTTGCCAATGATGATGTGGATATCAACTTAGATCACATCCACTTGATAGAAAGTAAACCAGTGGATCCTTCTGATCTAGTTGATGAAGCTCCTCAAGTCTTATCTGATGATGATGAAGACAATAATGAAGATGATGATGAAGGTGATCATGATGATGACGCTGATGAAAGTTCATCAAGTGACAGTGAGGATGATGGTGTTGATGGTGCAGCTGAGGCACATGAAGGAGATACTCACTACTGCATCTGATCATGTTATTGAGGCACGTGATGTTCGTGAAGAAACTTCTGGAGGATTAACTCATGATGAAACTATGACTGAAGCTCAAGGTGATGAGGAAATAAATGTTAATGTTCAAAATCAAACCTTTGATTTTGAGTTCATAGATGCTACGTTGTCTAAGCCTGTATTTCAAAGCTCCACTCCAATTAAAGCTGAAGAAATTCCAGCTGCTACAGCACACAATGTGTCTGTACAGACTGAGGATATCATTCAAGTGGATGAGCTTGATAAGTTGAAAGAAACCGTTAGTTCTCATGAAAAGACTATATCTGAGTTAACATGAGGAAATGTGAATTTAATAGAGATAATCCAGAAGAAAGATGATAAGATTAATGCCATGGTGAGAGATAAAAATGAGAATATGAAAACATTTGTTGTGATGATTAGAGATTATGACATAATGGAGGGGAAATTCAAAAAGTTAACTGAAGAGCATGAGGCATTGAAAGAGGAGTTAACCAAATTGAAAGACAATCAAAAGTCTAATTCTCCTGAACTGGTGATCATGTCTAAAATTAATCCAATCAACATTGAGGAAACTCCAGCTGTTGACAAGGGTAAAAGAAAGATAGATGAAGTAGATGAATTAGTTTTACCTAATTCTTCATCTAAAATTCAAAGGATTTCTGAAATTCAAGAGGAAGTTGAGAAGTCTGTGTAAGAGACTATAGAAGCTTTGGATGATATTGAATATGAATTTAATGATGCCTGGTATAACGATGTGTTAGAAGATGATGATATTGAAGAGGAAAATGTTGAAACTACATTTTCACCAATAGGAACTACTCATGAAGATATACCTATAGATTTTGAAGAGTATGAAGTATAATAGAGTATTTCCAGATGGCTTGACTGTTACTCAGGTTAATGAAGAGTATGAAAAGTGTATAACAGCTGAGTCAGTAGCCCAATTGATCCTGATGAGATAGTGGTTGAACATGGTGAATGGAATCCTCTACAAGAGAGTATTAATGTTGAGGAGATGCATCATCAGAATTGCACCATCCTTATTCGGAAGACATGAGTATTCCAGCCATAAGATCATGGTTGCAGGATAGGAACTATCTGTCGAAAAGACTTAAGAGATTACAATCCGAATCCTTAAGGAATCTTGTTAGAAGTTTTCACGAAACTGAAAAACAATCTAACAAGATTATTTATTCTTGATACTGACAATCCTCAATACTTGGCGATCACTAAAAGGACACGGATGTTGAAACCACAAGAGATTAGGTCGATGGCATAAAAGACGAATGTGTATGAAAGAAGAAAAGAGCTAATGAAGATGTTTCCTGAATCAGAGAAACAAGCATATAAAGTGTCTCTCGATCAGAAACAATTATTCAGTAAAGCTAGATCGACTAGAGACTTGGCAAGAAATGTATTGCAGAAAGGACAATCAATCTCTATGTTGTTAATGATAAGATTGCTCTTGATTCTACAAACCAAGTAAAAATAGTTGCGTGGAAGTATGATGAAATATTTGATGCTTTATTGATTAAGCGAGTAAATGTTGTATGTGATGTATATCATTTTTACTCGAGCATTATCAAACTAATAGTCCAAGATTTGAAAGAGTTGGATAAACTGTCACTTATTAATCCAACAAAATCAAAGCGTGGTAAAATGTTTGTTGAAATACTACATAGAAGTTTAAGCCGGGCAAGTTCATTTCTTCAAACCTGATGCGATCAAGAAGACAAAGAATATTTTACTACTTTGAAGAAGAACAGGAAGCTTAAAGGAAAACAATCAGAAGATGAACACTTCTTGATTGAATTTTATGACCAATACTTTGAAAAAGTAACCCCTCCAGGATTAAAAGTCATAGAAGGGACTCAACAGTCAAAACCAATCCTGAGATGGTTCTATAACACAAAAACATTTGAGCTCAAACTAGTCTGAAATCTTAAGAATTGGGATGAGGACATGATCAATATGTTTGGTGTTTTTGAGCTTAAACTGTTACACCCGAGCTATATTTCATTCCTATCAGTCTAAAAGTTTGAAATAGTATCTCCGGAGATTGCTGAGAATGATAAGAAATACTTTCTCTCAATCATTAAAGTGATGAATGCAGCAATGGAGAAAATCTCATTAAGGAAAGCTTTAGCTTATGCTAACATTGTCAAGAAGGACATAAAAGAGATAGAATTTATGTGGACATCAAGAAAGGGTGTGTTGGAGGTATATTCAAGAGAAAGTTCAAAACCTATAGAGTTGTATGCCAATATTGATATTATGGGCTTATTAAAAGATACACTAGAGGTGATGAATAAGATGGAGATGAACACAAACGAGGCTAAGCCTACACAAGGTATCTTAGCGAGCAAGTTCAAGTCTGTCATTGCTAAGGCCTTAAAGGAACACGAGCTATACAAGGAAAAGCCCATGTTTAATATAAAAGAAGAACCAGAGGATTACTTTGAAGTTTAAAAATAAAAGAAGAGAAGATAGAAGACAAGAAGAATGAAGCTGAATGAACACAAAAGACAAAGGAAAGAGAAGACTGAAGAAAAGGAAAGACAAAGAACAGAAGATAAAGGAAAAGAAGACAAAGACTAAAAAGAAGAATGCGGTTAAAGAAAGAGAAGACAAAGATAAAGAAGATTTAAGATTTTTGAAGATTGAAGACCATGTAAATCTTAGGGGGAGTATTGTTAGTACTTCTTAAAGATTAACATGTTGTCTTGTATTATAAGTTTTATTATCGTATAGGGACTAGTCTTGTAAATAGTAGTTCCTTGTTTATTGATAGTATAAATAGCTTAGACTTGTGTAGGTTAAGACTTTGAACGAACTACTCTACACTTGTAATTGTCTTTGCTATTATCAATAAACTTCTATGATTTTTTCTTGATATTGTGCATTAATTTGATTACTGTGTTTGTTATTGATTAAATTGCCCTCTAATATCATCATAGATCTATACATCTGATCCTATCACCCTTGGACATTTCTAAGTCGGTCAGAAGTACCATAACTGTTGGGACGTTTCATCACTTTTCAGGCGCATCATTTTAACACTTAGAAATTTTTAAAATTTGATAAATCTAAAAATATTTTAAATTCATTATTTTAATTCAAAAACATAAAAACAATAAAAACATTTCATATTCTTAAAATCAAAATAAAAAATGGTGAAATCTGAGGATTCTAAAAATAGAGTTCCTAAGTTGAAAACAGAGCTGATTTTAAAAAGGGGTCACTTAGGTTAAAACATCACCTGAATTCTACTGGTACTGATCTTTGGAAATCAATAGAAAAAGGACCCCACATTCCTATTACTTTTGATGGGCCTGATAGTGGGTGTGTATACACCAAAGACTCTCCAGAACCTTATCCTGAAGATGGGTTGCAAGGTGATGATCTGAAGAAAGTCAAGAATGATATTAAAGCATATTCTATGATGTGTAAAGGACTACCTCTTGAAGTCCTAGCCAGACTTGATGGATATCAAAAAGGATATACCATGTATAAAGCTTTAAAGACAATCTACGAAGGTGGTAAAGAGATTCAAAATCTCAAAAATCAAAAACTGAAGAGGCAGTTAGAGTTGTTTCAACATTTATCTGGTGAAACCATCAATCAAATAATGAATAGATATGTGCACCTTACCATTGAGATGTCAACATGTGACAACCGGTCCCAAGGTCACTATTCTAGACCCTAATTTAATTGCATCATTTCCCATTTTATGAGAATTAGTAATAGAAACAATTTAACTATATCAATAATTTAGAATCATCAATTGCTATTATTTACATTTTATGATTTTAT
>BJCO01004759.1:0-10126 GCA_018326465.1 Flaveria floridana
ATTCACACACACTGAAAGCGACTCACACTCTCACAATTTCAACATCATTATCATTCCGTACATTTCACGCTTCCTTCGTCGATCGGTAACAATCTTCCACCGTCTCCTTCAATTTCATCGTGTTAATTGCTGTAAGCTTTCGTTTCGGTTACAATCGTGAACAAATGCGGTGCAGTTTGGTGGTTTTTTAGGTTTTAGAGGGGTTTGGGCTTTTGATGAGTTATGGAGTGTTTTTGTTTGTGGTTTGGACAGTAATGGAGGATCGGTGTGGCGTTTGTGTGATTGGTGAGGGTTTTAAGCGGTGATTGTTGTAATGTTGGTGATGAGGGTTGGGATTAGGTTAATTTATTGCGTGTTGGTTGAAGTATAGGTTGATTTGGATGATGATGATGATGTGTGTTATCTGTATTTTATTAATTTATTGTTTTATCCACTTGTGTAGTGTTTAGGGCTTTTAGAATATAAATATAATAGTTGTCTTCTCATAGTTTCATCTGGTTTCTGTTGACATTTTCTCTTTCTAAGGTGTGTAGCATACACTTCCTTCTAATAGTTTCAGTTATTATCTTATTGGGTTGTCTGGGAACTTTCCAGATTGGAAGTTATGCTTATTTACTCATCTTCAACCATGAAAATAAATTTGGGTTGTAGTTAGGATCCTTAATTTTTTTATTTGTCTTCATCGATCTGCATTTTGGATATTTAATCGTTAATGAAATTTATGTATCAAAGTTTACAATTTTTTATGGATGGAGGGATTTGGATGCGAGATATGGAAACTTCAGGTTATTATTTTTCTATCACATGTTTTTTGCTTTGTTCCATAATTAGAGTCCAATTTTGATGGATTTAGGATATGTTTGTTTATGTGACTGATATACTTGAGGGTTTAGGTGTTCCCTATTTGAAAAAAAAAAGTATTTCAAACTGTATGCAAGGTGGACAGTAGTTGTAGAATAGAGAATTAGGGATAAACCTTGGCTACTCTGTTAAGTATCTTTCTACTAAGAACCAAGAAGTTCACCTTGATTATTTATATATACTTAAAATCATTACTTAACTTTCCCAATTCACTGTTAATCTTGTCACTGATTGGTGTTAAGTCTATTTCAGGCTTATAATCTATTTATGGCTGGTGAAACTCTTTCGGGCTCATGTAATGGTGCTGTCACCGTACCTCCTAATCCTCTGAGGACTTATCAAGTTGTTGTTGCTGCCACGCGTGCTATGGGTATCGGAAAAGATGGGAAACTGCCTTGGAAGTTACCTTCTGACCTCAAGTTTTTCAAGGATGTCACCATGACTACAACAGATCCGGCAAAGAAGAATGCAATCATAATGGGAAGAAAAACATGGGAAAGCATACCTCTAGAGCATCGGCCCCTAACTGGTCGCCTCAGTGTTGTTCTAACTCGTTCAGGAAGTTTTGACATTGCAACTGCAGAGAATGTTTTAATGTGTGGGAGCATGATTTCTGCTCTGGAACTTTTAGCATCATCGCCCTACTGCCTATCTATTGAAAGGGTGTTTGTTATAGGTGGTGGTGAGATTCTAAGGTCTGCACAAACAATGTTGTGTGTTTATGTTGAGGTTTCTTGATGTTTATAGTTTTATACTTGACTACTAACTTTATTGCAGGGAGTCCCTTAATGGTCCTGGATGTGATGCTATCCACATTACTGAAATTGAAACAAACATTGAATGTGACACTTACATTCCTGCTATTGATGATTCACAATTCCAGCCATGGTACTCTTCATTCCCGCTAGTGGAGAATGGAATTCGCCATTGTTTTACTACATATGTTCGTGTGAGGAACTCCGCAGCTGAAGAATCTGTTAAGACTAATGGTTTGTTGTCTGATGGTAGCTCAGACACAACAAAGTTTGATTCAAGGATGTACTCCTTCCTGCCCAAAAAGATATTTGAGAATCATGAGGAGTACCTTTACTTGAGGCTAGTGGAAGACATCATTTCTAACGGTGCTTTGAAGGGTGACCGTACTGGGACTGGTACTTTGTCAAAATTTGGTTGTCAGGTACTTTGAAGTTTAATTTCCGCAAGCGTTTAATGAACTCAAACTTATGAAAGGATGACTTAAGTTCTTTTTGTGATACATGTATTTGTTTTCTTTATTTTGAACAGATGCGATTCAATCTAAGAAAGACTTTTCCTCTGCTTACCACCAAGGCATGCAAATTTCTTTAATCATATTCCTACTTTTTAGTCAAAGAATTATGATTGCAAGCTTTTCTTGGGGAACTTATTACCAATGACTTGACACAAGAAACCAAAAATATATGACTTCATTCTGCTTTATTATCTGACATATATTTGCTTCGACTTTCTATAGAGAGTGTTTTGGCGTGGAGTTGTGGAAGAACTTTTATGGTTCATCAGTGGATCAACAAGTGCCAAGGTAATTTGTTTTCCAATAAACATTGTTCTACCTATTTCACCTGCCAATTACAAGGTAACTTCTCCCGCTGTCACAGGAATAGTGGAGTGTTACTTTTATAATTGAAAACACACATATAAAGAATTGATCCTTATTTATGTGCTGGTTACATCATTCTATAAGCATTAAAGTAGTTACTGCATCTATGACTAAAGTTTGGGTTTTGTTATCACAGTCATATATGCACATGGATATTTTAGGAATCTGTAAAGGCAGTTTTTTTGGCCTCTTCTTGTCTTCTGTGAACAGTTCTTGTCTGTGATCAAAATAAACTATATACATAATACATGTAACATGTCAGTTTATATTGGCATAAAGTTCCAGCAAACATGCTGTGTCTGTTTTGTAATGCAAACCAAGTTGGACTTTTAGTTTTGGCTGGAGATAATGAAATTGTGAGAGCCATTATTTAATTTATAGACATAGGTTTGTTTGCATCTACGACTGTACGTTTTGTTTTTATTTAATTTACTTTTTTTAAAGTTATTGCCTATGTCTTCATTTATATGGTTCAGGTCTTACAAGATAAGGGCATTCATATATGGGATGGTAATGCATCCAGAAACTACCTGGACAGGCAAGCTCACGCCTTTACATCTGTAATTGGCATGTTTGCCGTATTTGCCTTTTTATCTAGCTTTTTATTTCTTATTTGTTTTGTTATATTTTGTTTGGCCTTCAGTATTGGGTTAGTTGATAGAGAAGAAGGTGATCTGGGACCAGTATATGGGTTTCAGTGGAGACACTTTGGTGCCAGGTTGGAACATCAAGTTATTACACACATTTTCCAATAGAAAATAGTAAATACTTATAAAAGCATTCTTATTTACAGGTATACTGATATGCACGCTGACTACACTGGCCAAGGATTTGACCAATTGTTGGATGTTATTGAGAAGATAAAAAATAATCCAGATGACCGCCGGATAATTCTTTCAGCTTGGAACCCTTCTGATCTTAAGCAGATGGCTCTTCCACCTTGTCACATGTTTGCACAGGTTTGCATATTAAGCAGTTGTTGATGTCTCTTTTTGTCTTCTAAATAACTTATTGGTGTTCTTCTATGCAGTTCTATGTAAATCAAGGAGAGTTATCTTGTCAAATGTATCAGCGGTCTGCAGATATGGGTCTGGGTGTTCCATTTAACATAGCATCCTATGCCTTATTGACATGCATGATCGCCCATGTTTGTGGTATGCATGTAACTTTTACAATCTTTACTAGTTTAGTGTTATTGATATGTAACTACTGATTTAGAGACGGTTCTAGAATATTTACAGCTTAAAATTTGAGTTTTTTTTTCAAAAATAAAAAACTTGCATCTGCATGCTTTGATTTCAAATAGCCATTTTTGGTTATACAATTTATTAGTTTAACATGTATTTTACCATTGCTCATGTACAGATCTTGTTCCTGGTGATTTTGTCCATGTTCTTGGTGATGCTCATGTCTATAGCACTCATGTCAGACCTCTGCAGGACCAGCTTAAGAAGCTGCCCAAACCTTTTCCTGTAAGCATTATGTGCAGCTTAGTTATGTCATATTATTTACTGCTTTTTTTCCCTGTAGAGGTGGCCATTATTAACTCATTTACAGTATTTACTTATGAATGGGTTGATTTGGGTTGTGCTTTATCTGAAAAATAAGTAGCTAAAAGAGCAATGGTCAAATGGTTTAAACAATCTGAAGTTTTTTAAAGTCCATTTTTAATGGTACAACCTCCTAGTGATCAAGAATACTATAGCAGCAATATTGTTTTTCTAACCTATAATTAATTTATAACAAGTTTATAGAAATGGGCAAAAAGTGTTTGCATCTCAATTCGACCTGTTTTGACTGTAGGCAGGCACTACAATTGGCCCATTTCAACCTGAACCTGTTTGACCTGTTATTTAACCCTCATGGTCCATCCATCTTGCCACTTCTAGTCATGGTTGATTTATTGTCTGAATTAATGTCGATGATTCTGTTTTGTGGAAAAGCAGGACATGGTTGTAGTTAGCAGATTTGATTCAGTTTTCATCTTTTAATGTTTGACTGCAGACTTTGAAGATCAATCCTGAGAAGAAGGATATAGATGCTTTTGTGGCTGATGATTTTGACCTCACCGGCTACAATCCCCACCAGAAAATAGAAATGAAAATGGCAGTATAGAGCTATCTTCTATCTTCAGATTTTGGTAAGGACAGATATGAACTGTAGCTTTTTATTTAATCAAAATATGTAACTGTGTCTCATGGCTTTATATGGTTATTTTCTTGATAATATCTTTTACTAGAGGTTGCAAAATGGGTCGGTTTGCCAAATGGGTCAAAATGGGTGGGTTGGCTAACGGGTCAAAATGGGTGGGTGGGTTAACTGGTCAAAATGGGTTTTTCTTTAGCACCTGTTAAACGGGTCTGGTTGTGTAGGTCTACCAACAACCACCACCTTTTCTTTTCTATAGTTTCATAAATAATTAGTATGTTAAATGGGTGGGTTGGGTAACAGGTTAAAATGGATTGTTCGGTTAATTGATCAAAATAGGTACTTTATAGTGCCCGTTTGTTTGGGTTGTGTATGGGCTTCCAAAAACCACGACCTTTTTTTTTCGTATTTTCTTAAAGTTTTATAAATAATTAGTATGCTAAATGTGACTATAAAGTAAAATATTGCAATCATAAACTAATTTTGTAGTAAAAATGTTTTAGTAGATTTTTTGCATATTGAATTCACTTTGGATGACCTTCCACTTGTTTGACCCACTTGGCTTTCCATTTCTGTCAACTATGTCTGAGAGTAGTTTACATGCAGGCACAATTATGTGTGGTCTCTCAACGTCGTTGAGTTTTTACATAACGACTTGGATATGCTAAACTTATTACTTACATTGCAACTGGGAATCCTTTAATTTTCGCATAGTGTTTAGGGGTTCAAAGGTGTTTTCATATGTTATTAATTACTTGATTTCAGTTGCAAGTGCCCTGTTATGCTTGTTGGCAAGAACTTATATATATTTAACAGCCGGTTATCTTAACAGCATGTTACGACTTGTACCTTGTGCTAGGGTTATTGTACCATATTGGCCTCGTAATCATTGATAGAAAAAGCAGAGACTTTGTGTGGTATTGAGTCTATAGACATGCTCAATCAGGTTCTCAACCTGGAATAGATTCGGGGTTAAATGGTCAAAGTTGTTTTTGCTCTTTTTATTTTTTAATCTACTTATCATAATTTTTTCCTTTTTATATTATCAGTCAACTCATAAATAAACGAAACCATCCATTTAGGCAAGTTATTTTGAGATATACGCCTAATTAATTTATCTTGTTTTCATATTTATCTTTGAATAAAATAATAATGCTAGTTAATTAATTAACATCTCCGTTCTAAAAATAACTAATTAACATCACACAGGATGTTCATGCACAACACTTTATTTTGCATTGGAGTGTACATATTTCACGGTATGGTTATAATTTAAATTGATTTCAAAGTCGTATATAAAAAACAAATTGGTCCCTGGTTGGTTTGGATAACTTACAAAAATAACTTGTCTAATTGACTATATGGATAGATTTCACTCACATTTAAATTAAAAAAAAGTAAAAGTTTGTTAAAAATAAAAAAGAAAAACTATAATCTTGAAGAAAAAGTTGTTTGTCTATTAAATAGAGAAAGTTTTAAATAAAAAGACATGAAATTAAAAATTGTAAAAACTAATCTCAACCATTAATCTTTTTAATTAATGATTGTTGAGATTAAATGGTTAAAAAAGTTTGTTTAAGTGGTATTTTAGAAATAACAACTTTTGTTCATTTTTTGTTATTTTTTTATAACGTTCATAATTTTTATATATGAAATTATTTTTTTATAAAAATTACATCATAAAAATAAATGTTTTTTATCTTTAAAACGGGAACAATATTGTTTTATAAAAAGTTTATACTTTATTTTGTGTTTTTAAGCTTATACTTGTTATTGTAATAAGTGTTGTAAAATTCGACCTAGTAGTACTCGTTCCTCAGCAAGGTGTCGAGGCGTTTTTAATCATTTCGGTCAACATTACTAGGAATTGGTCAAACTTGGTCCAACTTGACCTTACTCGGACCAACTCGGCCCAACTCGGACCAACTCGGCCCAACTCGGACCAACTCGGCCGACTTGGATTTTTACCACTTTTTATCGATTTTTGTTGGTTGACTGATTTTTGTTGGATTTTTATTTTGTTTCATGAATATATTTTGGAAGATGTTAATCAAATGATTACTACGTCTATAATATTAAATAATTAATATTTAGTTTTGAAATATTTTTGTACATGAATATATATTCCTTTAATATATATTGATATTCATGTATTTTTTATAAATATTAGTAAACTTATGATGTTTGACATATTTATAATTTCCCAAAAACTATTTTTTTCTAATTTATCATGTCCGAGCACTTCTCAAGTACTCCGCGCCTAGACCGAGTGCCTAGCGAGTTTTGCAATCATATTGTTTCTTTAGTGCAATTTATTGTGTATTTTTGTTAATTATTGTGTTTTTCTGAATACAATTGTGTTTTTCTAAAATGATAAATTTAAAAAATATATATAATGATGAAATAATATTGTTTTGTATCTCTAATATATAAAATATAAAAATATATTAATTAATTAATCTAATACATTAAAAACAATGGTAAAATAACATGTCTCATTGTGCTTTTTATCGTCATTGTGTTATCTTAAACACTATTAGTTTTGTAAAATACATTGGTGAAATAAAATTGTTAATTGTAAAACACAATTGTAGATAAGAATAAGTTTATATAATTTATAAAATAATAACAAAAATAACACATTATGTTATCTTTAACATTATGAGTTTTGAAAGATACAATGGTGAAAGTTTATTATGTACTTATAATCATAACACATAATGGTAGATATTAAGTTTATATAACTTATTGAAACAATGAAAAAATAATACAAAATAATTTAAAACGTAAAACACAATGATTAGTACATATACAAATAATGTAAATTATATGACACAATGACCTGATATTTGACAAAAGAAACGCACAAGATACAATGAACTGACGTATTTAACATAATGACTAAATGCACTTCTTTTTAAAATAATAGAACACATGTCAACCCCACAATCTTTATTTGGCTTTTTAGATTAAATATTTTTTAATATAACCTTACCGTATCAAATAATGTTTGGAAGTTCATTAACAACGGTTAGATCATACTTTAATGGTGTTTACTATTAAAAAATAGGGTAGTATGCAAAAATAACAAACGGAATGAAATTGATCGTTCTTGGGAATAGAAAGGGTTGTTTGGTTGGTCAATGGTATTACTAATTATACAAGAAATCTTTTCCTATAAACACCCAAAAGTAATTCCTTTGCTCTCTTATTATAATTTAACTAGCTTTATTCCCGCCGTGCGTCGCGGCGGGAATTCGTTTGGTTGCTTGAATTAACAATCATGCCTCGATATAATATAGTTAAAAAAAGCTATCATTCCCAAAAAAAAAAGATTACATATATAGATTCAACAACAAAAACACACATATATATTCAACAACAAAAACGCCTAAGTTTCAACAAAACACACCATAATTGAATGTTCATTCCATGCATATTCCGCTGTCATTACATGATATGAAGGCCCAAACGCAATTCCAGTTGGTTTAACTTTTTCTTCTTGTGACTTATTCTTTATAAATTTCAATCTCATCCTACCTATCTTTTCATGTGGCATTGCTACACTTTGTTTTGGCCAATACTATTAGAACTGCATACTCTAAATGTCCACTAAATGAATCAGTCCATTTACTTTCATAACTCTCATAGTAATTTCATATACACTATAACCCTCATATTACTGTAATCTCCATGATCAAAACTTGTTGGTGCAGTAGAGTCATAAGTTGAAACATCTGTATCAACGTTCTAATATGATCCATATGTGTATAATCATAGTTAGCATACTCTGCACCTGTAGTAGCAACATTAACGTATTCAAAGTTAATCGTTGAAATGACATTTACATATACACACATGAAATTCAATGCACTTGCATTTTAAAGATAAAAAAATAGAAGTTCCATATTCATAATATTAACATTGAATCATGTCAGTCAATTAAATGATTAATCCGCCATGTAGCATGGTTGGATCCAGCAAATTAAAATTTGATAAAAATAAAAATACAAATAGTCAGATCTTATTGTTGATCTAAAGATTGATTTAGATTTTTCTAACTCTTACCAAAATTTCAAACAACAAAATGCAATGAATATATATGTCATTCGGCTGAGGGCTTGTGATCTTCATATACGTTCTATAAAAGAACACATAGATGCATTGAATGCCACAATCAATCAATATATGTATGAAATATTACTCCTATAATAGCAATAAATTCATAAAAAACAATGATTTCATTATAAAAAAATATCTCTCCTGATCCAAAATTAATAGTATGAAAACTCATCCACTTAAGTTCTAGACACATATTATATATACGATTATCAAATAAAAATAAATAAACAAATACAGATAAAATTTAATTTTCAATAAAATGAAACACCGTATCTCACTTCCTAGGATATAAGCAAGGGCGGCACCAGCGTCACCAACTCCAACAATAATGACGTCCATACCTATAAGTCAATATCATAGGGCTTGACCGTCGCATGCAGCGACTTGTTGCCGCCCGCCCTTACTCTTACCAGTTGTAGGATGAAGAGATTTACGATGTGTTCTCGAGTCTCATTTAAGGAGAGAAAAGAAAAGAAATGGAAGGAAATAAGAAATAGTTGTGTTTCAGAGTTTTTTTAATGGAAGTAAATGAAAGGATTGTTAGAAATTCATGTTCCCGAGTTTACTTAAGGAGGGAAAAGAAAAGAAATGGAAGGAAATGAAAGGAAAAAAAAGGCTAAAAACAATCCTTCCAAAATGAAAGGAAATGGAGAGAAAGGAAAAGAAGAGAAAAGAAGAGAAAATAAGAGAAAAGAAAAGAAGAGAAAGGAAAAGAAAAGAAATGAAACATTTCTTTTCTTTCGTTAAGTAAACTCGGAAACACAATGTTAACCTTCTGAAGGTCGAAGTTGTTAAATCCATAACCTAGATCCGCCACCTACATCGCCAATAATCATAGCTTCCACAACAAAACTCACCTCCAACGCTGTGGTTGAGATCGGGAACAAAGTTGTGGTTTGTCGTGCTAGTCGCAATAACCCTTTTCACCGTTGTCGTCGTCGTAGCACCCCTGTGGAAGGGCAAGCAGTGTTCCCTCCCTCTCTCTCTCTCTCTATTTCGGTTGAAAATGGAACGTGGCTTTGCGTTGGAGAAAACAACAATATTTCATCTTTTTTATTTTTTTAATATTAGTTGTCCTGCACTTAAGTATTACCTGCTTGTACATTGCTGCAATAATTTTTGTATTATACTGTAGCTATCACTTCTCTTTTATATCTCAAGCAATTTCATTCTATTCCCCTTTTCACCATTTCTTTCCCACCACCACCACAACCATCGCCACCGCAACAACCAACCACCACCACCACCACCAACAACCACCAACAACAATCAACAATAACAACAACCATCACCACCACCAACCACCACACCACCAACCACCACCACTACCAACCACCACCACCAACCACCACCACCACC
>BJCO01004760.1:0-10111 GCA_018326465.1 Flaveria floridana
ATAAGATAATATACCTGAGTATCATTTAATCTTCTAGTTTTCGAATTACCACTTTATAACATTATTAGTAAGGTATGTTATTAAAAGTATACAAGGAGTGATGATATATGTCCATCTTTTACAAAAAATGGTGTCATAATAATATGGTTTATTACGAAGGTGTAAAGTGTATTAATCATGACAATTAACGCTAGACATTTTCCAAATATCATTAAGCTATGAAAGTGTGTTACTTTATATGCTTTTTATCAGCAAGCAACAATATTTTACATAAAAATGAAAATCCACGTGACACATTAAATGATAGGGTTGATTAGTTTTAGTTACTTTAAAAGCTTATGTTTTTTTTGGGAAGACATCACTTTTAATATTAAACAAAAAAGTATATTATTACGACACTAAAGATGAGATGAAATGACCTCTTAGAAATTATCCTTTTGTGCTATGAAAAGTTTATAATAATTTTTCAAAATTAAGAAAAAATGAAGCCACCAACAACAATAATTGGAGGTGAGAAAGTGGCGAGGTTAAATAACAAGTTAAAACATGTGTTTTAAGTTTTAACTTTTAAATAGTAGTTTACACTCAAGTAGCATGACGGAACAAATCGATTTTTAACAACATTCTCCTATATATTTATAAAACAAATGAAGGAATAGTATGTTAATGGATTTTATGTTTTGTCCACATTGTTGAGTATTTGCAGTTTGGTCCTCTCCACTACCATATATATGTACGATCTCGAAGTTTTAGAGACAAATCAATGGTGTCGGTGGCGATGGAGGTGGAGGCGGTGGCCGCTCCGGCTGGCCCGTCATTTTCTCTCTGTCGGTCGTCTGTCTTTCTTAAACGGTGGTCGTTGGTCTCCGGCCCGGCTGTTGATAATATATGATTCTGCTATTTCATCTGATTGCTTTATTATGTTTTGGGGTTTTATCATATGGCTGTGATGAGTTCAAATTTAATGTGATGAGTTTAAATTCAGGTTAATAAATTCAAATGCGATATAGCCTTTGCGTGGCAGGGTTGGAGGACGGCCGGTGCATACCCGCAACCCCCTGCAGCCATTGGTTAATAATCACATTTGGAACTCTAGGCCTTAGTTTGCGTTAAAGTTGTTTTTCATGAGGCCGGTGTCGTTGTCATTAGTTGGTATGTCTCATGTCGGGCTATCATGGTGATGAAAATGAGAACATACGTTTTATCTGAGCCTCGATTTAATCCGTTCATCCAACGCACAACGCGCTTTCGTGTATAACCCTAGTTTTTATGAAAAAGTAGATGCAATGGTTAAAACAATATGCATAAAAGAGAAACATGAATGTACAATTAATAAGATTTTAGTGGAGCCTAAAAAGAACTTAAAACTAAAATACTAGAGAAAGAAAACCCATAAGAGACAACTACTATTCACATAAAATATAGACATAAAATATAGAGAATTAAAAAAGAGACAACATATAGCACCCCTTCATGTGCAGACCAATAGAGACAACTACTATTCATGTGACTTCATAAATGTTATAGATGCAATAGAGGTTAGTTAACGTTTATCTGTTTTTATTAAACCGCAAACACACATGCACTTATTTAGATCATACTTACATAACCATTATCCATCATCGGACTCGATCACTCAACCTTATAAATAGAGATACTATTATGTACACATCAAATATCTTTAGACTATAAACATTTCATGTTTGGTTCGTGTTTATATAACAATACTTTGTTATCTGTAGAATACATTAACTAGTGTTAGGACCTCTTTTGCAGTGAGAGTGTAAAACCATGAACAAACTAAAGTTAAAACATTGATGTAGGACCGCATGTTGTAGTTAAGAAAACAAAACCTAGACGACATAAAAAAAGTATTTGAAACTTTATATAAAAAATGAAACTATCACAAACCTGTGGGTTGCAGCGAGACCATAGATGACATTTAAAAGTTTATATTATAACTTCTTGGTAAATTGTATTCTAATAATTTAAATTATTACTTATTGGTCAATAATAATCTATAATATTGATTTGGCGGGTAACAATCCCAATTTTTAATTTTATTACCAACAACAATCCCAGTAACATAATTATAATACATTCACAGTTGATTTCTACTTATTTTAGACTCAATTTAGATTGTAAGTTTTTTCATTTCGTTAATAATCATTATTGTGAACGAAATCGATTCCATATCAAGCGTGAATTTTTAATACTTATGTTAGTGAGACTGTTGTTAGTAATAAAAATAAAAATTGAGATTGTTATCGGTCAAACCAATATTATGGATTATTATCGGTCTATGGGTAGTTTTTTGGGTTATTAAAATCCAATTTGCCTAAAATTTTTATAAAACACTAACACCAAAACCAAAACGTTGATACATATGACAACGTCGCAACGGAAAAAAATAGTTAAGTATACTAATGTTAATAAAAATAAGTAAGCATAAATTTAAAATTTATAAAAAATTTATATTATAAAAGCCGGAGAATAAAAAAATTGTAAAAAAGTCAAAATATAGAATCAGCTTTCACGGCTTTTACGTTTGTACGTCGATAACTCGTGCACATTATGATGTAGATTGCCTTTTGAACAAAATTTACACCGAAGCGTGATAAAAAAAAATAAGCACGTCACAATATATTTGCAATTTATATAGATAAGTATATGGTATAAAATGTAGATATAACTAAACGTGAAGGTTAAAAATATAACCTTTTATAGGTTAAATATGAATTAAAAAATAAACTTTCATTGTCCTAAGTGTGAATATGTATTTCTGTAAAACCCCATGTCGACTATGCATCATATAGCATAATGTAGTGAATATGTGTACAAGTTATAATTGTATATTGTGTGTTTCAAGTTTGGGTTTAAGATATAGTATAATGTAGTGAATATGTGTACAAGTTATACTCTTATTATATCTTTTTATTTACGATTTATGAAATTTAGGAGTTCGAATAATCTGGATCTGACTTGTTTATCAAGTATATGAGTTGAAGTTTGATAAGAAGTATGATTGGGGTTTGGGTCCAAAAGGGGTCATTTTAAAAAATTATAATAAAACAGATTTAAAAAACTATACTTGTTTTTATAAAGACTGTTTTAAAAAATGACTGACGGTAGTCGATAGGCAGAGGCGACAATGCATAACAGCCATGGTGGTGGTGGCGTCGTGGCGATAACAATGATGGTAGTGACAACAACAAAGAAAGTAGCGGTGGCAATGGTGACAGTGACAATGATACGATGGCAATGGTGGCAGTGACAGTGGTTGCATCGTCGACGTCGATGATTGTGGTGTCAATAATGATAGGTATGTGGTAGTGGTTAAGGTGCTAATGGTTGTGGCGGCGGCGGCGGTGGTGACAGTAGCTTAAGAGATAGTGATGACCACGTTGGAGGCAACCAATTGGTGGTGACGGGATAGACAATGGGTGTTCTAAATTAGTTACTTTTATAAAAGTGTCTCATCTTGATTCATTGAATAATTTGAGTCAATCAAGCCATTATCGTGAAGGGAGCACCCTTGTTTTTACCCGAATATACCCTAAACACCATCCAAGTAAAACATGTCATCTCATTTTACCCAAAACTACCCGTCGAGCCACTTCTAACAACTTACCAATGCAGAGTCTATCACCACACAAACGTTGATGTGGCTCTAGCACAGTGAGGAAGGTACAAAATAGGCACAAAAAACTGAGGGGAGAATCCGTGACTACAAACCGACACTGACGAAATCCCATGAAATGGGATTGAGACTTGAGAATGTGGAAGTCAAACGTCTTTCTTGACTGCGACTGCAGGTGCTCTAAGCCAGTCAGTTTTGTCCAATCAAACGATCAAAGTCTACTAGTAACCAGGACTGAAGTAGAAGAGGTGTTGACGTGTGGATTCAACCGTCGGTTATTCATTCATACATGGTTTCTTCTATCTCAAGCTTATGATCTAAGTATGCATCTTTACTCATCAATACATTATTCTAAACTTATTAATAACCTTATGAAATGAGAATTTGTCAGTCACCTGAAATGGGAGCGCAAAATTGTGTCAAATAAACAAAAATGTCATGAACATGAGTCGTTAAACATGTATTACATAATTTACACAAACTAATTCCAATTCGATGAAGTCAAACTACTATACTTCGTCAAACTACGATACGAAAACAACACAATGGTCAAATGTCAAATCAACAAACACGAAACATGAGAAAACTACCATGGGAGAACGCTGACACAACACCAACCTTATATCTCTTTCAGGATGATACAAGTATACAGTAAAAAGGTTTGTTAACACAGTACCAAAACCCCAACAAAACACTTTTTAACTTATCAAATATATAAGAAAACTATACAAACTCTATTTCATGCATTTTTACTTGAACGTATTTGGTCTCGGATAATCATCGTACAATGAGCGGGTTTGAAGCGGTATGTCACCTGGAATGGTTCCATATCTACTAGACAAAGGCAGTCTTGCACTCGAGTATACACGTCTATCACCTATAAAGGGTGGACCTGTTTCCAATCTCGGGTCAAAGGCAGACTGCCCCACACCCAATCTTGGATCAAATGCAGGTGAACCCACACCCAATGGTGGATCAAGGGCAGATGAGCGCACACCCAATCGTGGGTCAAGGGCCGACAACCCCGCACCCAATCGTGGGTCAAGGGCAGACGACCCCGCACCCAATCGTGGGTCAAGGGCAGACGACCCCGCACACAATCGTGGGTCAAGGGCAGATGACCCCACACCCAATCGTGGGTCAAGGGCAGATGAGACCGCCCCCAATCGTGTATCAAGGACACTTGGGCCCGTACCCACTCGTGGATCAATGAACAGGTCCACTCCCAATCGTGGATCAAGGGCGGGTGGGCCCAGACCCGTATCGAATCTTGGGTCACGAGTAGACGGGTGGATGTCTAATCTTGGATTAAGGACAGCAGGAGGTAATCTAGGAATTTCAGGCATGGTTTCTTGGTAAGGGAAGGTGGGGACCATGCGAAACAGATCATCCAGAGAAGAAGTTGATCTAGAAAAAGATTCTCTATACGGACTAGAAATAAATTGACGTCCAGACGGGTCGTTGGTAGGGTAATTAGTCAAACTTAATCTAGGATCACAAGTAAAGGAGTTGGCTCGGGTTGTTGTTCCTTCGTATTCATAATCAGTTGGTAATCTGAATAGACCAGCAGAGCTAAAAGGAACCGGGAACTTCTCCCCACCCCTATAATTAAGAACAGAAGGCCCGTTTTCTAATAATGGAAATTTATCGAGGTTCTGTTTTAATGATAGTTTAGCCTGCTGAAGTGCCTCAAGAACAGAACCTAATTTGTCGGGATTGTTTTGGGTGTCATGATCGGGTTCATATGATTTACCTTGAGAAGAAGACGCCTCTGATTGGCTGAGGTTTGTAGGGGCACCCTGCGAATCTGGTGGTTGACTTTGACTATTAAACGGCTCATTTTTCATGTTGTGGCCCGGTAAGGGCTCAGGGTCAGTTTTGGAATTTTCACTTAAGTTGGGATCTACTACACCGTCGTCAATTGGTTGACTTCCAGAGGTAAGTTTGTCACTAGCGCCTGGTGGCGATGGAGATGGAGCTATAGTTTCTTCTATTTCTTCTGTTACATCTGAGTGTGTCCCAGGATCATATGAATTTTCCTGAAAATATTTATGTAAGCATTAAGTGAAACAGATTGCAACATTAGTGGCAGTAGATGTTAATAAATCATAATTAAAGCAAGATCACTCTCTAGTTTAAAGAGGTGGCAAATGGCAATATAGGTGGAGTAACGAGTCGAAACGAGTAATTTTTGGAACGGGTGAGTCATTTTACAGGAAATGTTTTTCCCAAAGAAAATTTTCATAAATAACTAGGGTCCAAAATGATTGCAAAAGCCATATATTCCACTCGTAATATATTATTTTGAATATAATGATCAGGAGGCTTTATACATTGCCAAGACAATTTTCGACCTTCCAACCCATTTGACCCGTTTTCTTTTGGCATTTGTCAGCAATGCCGTAATAGCTTTTTAGTAACTGCACTTCATATTAACATAAAAGTACTTTCTTTGCAAAATCCTTGTACTTCTCAAGGTACGAAAGGTCCTTTTTTGCATGATTTAAGTCCCTAAACTTCACGAAAAATAACTTTTTTGTTGAATTTTAAAAATCTAAGGATCCCGGGACTTTTGTGTGAAATCAATGAAAGCCCTATGGTTTCCTGACCATTGCTCTTTTCTTTATAGTTAATTCTTTTAATTTTACAAGTTTTAACCATTAGAGAGATAATGTGGTAGGATAAACCTGTTTATCAATAAAAGGGTCAAAATCACCACCTATTCACCCAAGCATGAATAATAATCAAGATAACATACAGAACATACCAGTGTTGACCCATTATTCTCTCTAAATTTATCTTCCCATTCTCTTTGCGCTTTTTCTTCTTCTTCAAATTGTGCAATAAATTGAGCTTGACGTTTTAATGCTTTTTCCATTTCTCTTTCAGTTCTATTACTTTGACCAGCGTGCCCATTGCACATATTGGGTTCTTCAAGTGAAGTCTCGGTTGCCATATCGGCAGAAATTTGAACACCTTCTGAACTCGTTTGCCCTTCATTTTCATGATGACCATTAGTAGCATCATTGTTCTGTGACACATCAGACCCTGATCTGGCAACAATGTGTAATAGCATTAGTCAGAAAGTTAACGCTCACAAAAAGATCTACAATATCTAAGGAACAATGTCATACCAGAGTTGATGGCTAGCTGGTTTGACCCATTTATTTGTGAATTTGTCAAATTGGGTTGTGTTTTATATCAATCAGGTCAAATGAAAAGAATTGCTAGAAAGGGGAATGGGTCGAATAGGTCGGAAGTCACCGAAAGCCTGTCTTAGAATGCATGCAACTTCCTATTATGTTTTATATACAGATCTAGATTATTCTTTTAATTCTATTGTTTTAGTAAAAAAGAGATCACAGGTCAATCCAACCAGGCATTGCTCACTCGACTCTTATTAAAATGGACCCGTTTTAACATGAGCCCAATTTTAACCGTTACTAAAAGGCATCCGGACCTGTTTGCAGGTCAGTCCAACCAGGCATTGCTCACTCGACTCTTATTAAAATGGACCCGTTTTAACATGAGCCCAATTTTAAGAGCTACTAAAAGGCATCCGAACCTGTTTGCAGGTCAGTCCATCCAGGCCTCCCATTTTGACCCACCCCGTTTTGACCTGTGGACCTACCTGCCCGATTCACCAATTCTAAAAGAAGTATTTAAGCATATATAGGTACAACTCAACATGCACATTTCAAAAGCAAGCACGCCCATGAGATCAATTTGCCACTCAGATATAATACTTCCAAATCCATCAGCAAAATTTGGATCTTTACCAAGTTTTTAAAAGTTCAATAGAAAAATTCTATGAAAAGAAAATAAAGAAAGAACACAACTACTAAATCAAGTATACACAGAAGAACAAAAACTGACCTATATTCTCGGTGTCTTATCTGGCGACAAGATTTACCAACACGTCTCGGTGAAGCGCCAGTTGACGTAAAACTATTACGCCTTCTTCTGGAAGCATCCATGTACTTCTTATCAAGAAAACGGGAAGAGGAATTCTTACTGTTTTTCCAAGACAGATTTTTACCATTTACAGAAGAAGATTCAACCTCAGAACCTGAAAATCCATCTGTTTCCACATGTTTATCACCCCTAAAATCACTGGACATTTCTTCCTCATCAGTGCTTGAATCAATTGGTTCCGTAATATCATTTTTGCCATGATTTTCTAAAATAGCAAGAACATCTGCTGCTGCTTTCTCTGCCTTCTTTCTTTGCAGGGACACATATTTCAGTTGCTTTTCCAAATCCGTTACCTTTGCAAGTTAGAAAATGATAATAAGTTCATAACTTTCAGGATTCTTATGTGCATAACAGCTGAGTTGGAACAATGGGTGGGTCAGAGGGTCAGGATAACAAGTCAAAATGGGTTAGGGATGGGTCAAACTTGCTGGGTCAAGTTGACCCGCAAACACTTCTAATCCAATTTTTATTTTATGTAAATCATTAACGTGTTACTTATGATTACAAAAACAATAGTATTACAATAAAAATCTTAAGTCTTTGAATATAACGTTTTAAGAGGCTGTATACATTTTATAAAGACTTGGGCAGCTTTCAAACAGTTTGACCCACTTGCTAAGCTATTTTATTTGGCCCGTTTGAGATAAAAAGAAAACCCAAACCTATGTGTCCATAAGCAAATGGATTAATATGAGCGGACCAAGTTGACCAGCAAACATCTTTTGTCCATTATACAAAATATTTATACATAATTAATGTGTATGATTAACAGAAGCGATATTAAAACAGTAACCCTCTAAATCTTTGAACAAAATGAGTTAGGAGGTTGTATGCATTTAAAATAGACTTTAAAACATGACTGATTTGAGATAAAAACACTATCCAAATTCGACATATTTATAAGTAAATTAACCGAAATTGCCACCTATATGCAGCAGAGAAGATTACTTGAGTTGAGATGGAAGAAAAGGCAAAAAATATAAATAGTAGTACTATGTATTTGAGTGCATGTGTGTTTCCATCATTAAATTAAATAAAAAGCGAACCCTTTTTGCCAGCTCATTAACTCGCTGCCTAGCTGTTTTTGAGACAGATCTTTCAGCCAGCAATCGTGCCCGAAGAATGTCGATTGTCTTGGCAGTCGTGTCTTCCATGATATTTTTTATTCCTGTAGAAAAATATGAAAAGTGCAAGAAACATAAACCTTTAAGCAAATGTATTGGAATACCGAATTTTTACAAACTTAAATACTGTTCCTTTTTTCATGAATGAAATTTCACAGATTTACCCTGCTGGGATTCCAGTTAAGATTCGTTTAGCATAATTGAAAAAAGAAGTTAGTTGGTGATCATTAATGACCAAAAATAGCATATCAAATTCATGATAGAACAACCAGGCGTGCCTTGACTTCTGAGTCAAGGTGGTACTTTTCCAATTCTAAGTTTGGCATAAATTTTATAACTTCAAGGAAGAACTGGTAAATATACAGCTGGTATTCAATGTATTACAAGTGAAATGCTTTGACTTATATATTCCACATATTATCAATAAATAAATGCCCATCCTTTCTAAAACTGAAAGACCAGAAATCAGAATTTAACTCCTTATTGGGAATAAAGGAAGTTATGCCAACAATCAGACACACTCACACACACAAACACACATATATAGAGAGAGAGAGAAAGAGAGAGACGGGAAGGTTGAGAACCCTGAGGACTTTAAAACTTAATTAATAATTCAAATGTGAGCCGATTCACATGTGACTATTGTTGGAGGTTAAAAAAAAGAAAAGGGGAAAACCACAAAATTACCTTTCAATTCTTATCTTATTTGATTCATACAAATGTGAATGATCTAGGCTGTTAGCATGGAAATGGATCAAAGCACATGTGATTCTACACATAATTTTGGTGGTTTTTAACTTTTTTGGTTCTCATTTAAACCACCACTAATATTTAATATATGAATAGAATGATGCGCAATTTTAAAGTAGATATATATAACACACATTGGTATTCAGATTTCAGAGAGTGGTGAACGGTATGGGAATAGACTAAATGAGAAAATAAGGTTTTCTGATCCATAGTGAGATATATTCACAGCTTTTTCAGTCTCTGCTATTTAGCACAAAAACAGCCTCAGCTCAGAACCTGTTTTCATGCTTGGTGTTTATATGTTGTTCATGTCTAACAAAATATATATTACTTCCATGATCATTCAAGCAGGATGCACAATATTCTACGCACATACCACAATAGTAAGATGAAATAACACGAGTACATGCTTTACAATTCAAATGTTCTATAGAAGTATAGAACTAAATAACAAGTCTTGAATAAGTATTTGTTAAGGGGAATTTCCATCACACAAAACATATGCAGATACTCGTAGTAAATTATAGAAGGGACCATTACCATTATGACCCATTAACCTTAAAACGGGTCAAACTGGACTGTTTGTTCTCCAACGTGTCAAATTGGGGCCTGGGGGTGGGGG
>BJCO01004765.1:0-10345 GCA_018326465.1 Flaveria floridana
AAATATATCGGTTGTTTGTGATATGAAAGAAAATTCAACTTTCCTTCCTCTCTTTTCTTATAGAAATCCTTTGGGAGCAAAAATATATCTTCAACCAAAATTGATAATCAATCTCGTTTTTTTCAAGAGAGATATAAAGCAAGTTGGTGGTAGTTGGAATCTCTGCTTTCCTCTCTTTTCTTATAGATCGATCGCAATTTCATCCACCATACAATCCACCATCCCACTAACTTTGTCTCTCCACTAACTTTGTCTCTTGAGATAATTTTGATGTTTTTATTTATATATTTATTTATTTAAATAAACATTAATACTTTATAATTTATAACAATTATAAATTATAAAAACCCGATATAGTTCGTAGCGCCAGTTAATCAAACTAAGTGGACTTAATATTTGTTGCCCAAGGTGTAACTCTTACGGGTCATAGCTCGGTTGGCAACGTGACGTAACCGAACCCGTACATAATCCAACAATAAGAACATTCATATGTTCATGGTTTAAACAATGAATTACAAGGTCAAACTGACTCATCCAGAAGAAGTCAACACACAAGAACCCTCCCTCTCCCCACATAAATGCAACAAGGGAAGTTGCTAAAAATCGTATAAAAGGTTAGCCCATTTACCAGACCAACATACTACTTTAGTTCAATCAGAAACAGATTATGTAACATTGTTATTCTTGAAAAAAGATGTCGGTATCCTCGACAAGAAACTTTGCTGGTTCACATTTTGCTGCATAACCGAACTTTGATGTATTGTACTTCCTATAAACACCAGTCAATCTCCCTGTTGATGCCTTTTGGTGGTATCCCACAATCATTCTTGAACATTCCCTAAATAGAAAGTCAAACCGAACAAACTTAAAAAGTCAACTCATCAGAGACACATGATCATAGTTATTAACTAGAAATTTAATCACTTACAGAAGCTGATCTTCAGAGTAGTTAGTATGCCATTCACATGTTTTGGACCACTTTTTGAGCCCATAAAGACTGTACTGAGCCGTGTAGACCGATGCAGCAGCAACTAAAGATGGTGGGAATTTTAGCATCTCATATTCCACAAGGCAAAGCTCGATCAAGAAAAATGATATTTGGTCTAGTTTTGACTCTGATTGAGCCGCCTTGAGGAATCTTTTTATGAAAACATATGCGGTTGGCAACGACATGTTAAATTCTAGTGTGGTCAGCATTAGTTTTTCCTGAAATGTGTTAATGAGGTCAGAGGTTTGTATGTGCAAACAAGATCAAGATTTATGATAAATTTGTTGACTTTTTTAGTACCATTTCAAGAATTTGACTTCTGGAGTAAGCTTTGTCTGAGATAAAGATCAAATCGTCGATAATAGGGACTGAAACTTCTTCATATTTACAAGCCAAAAGCATGGCAACCAAACCTACTAACTGCAAGTTCTTTCTAATTACAGATTGTTTAGCCAAAAATCTGTCAATGAGGTTGACTGTCAAAAACAGTGTCTCTGGTTGGAGGTCAAACTTGTGGTGCACCTGTTGAATTGTCCTTTATTAGTAATAAATATAGATGATCTTATAATATCATAAAATTTATAAGGTATAATTCCAAATTTCGAAATCCAATTGACAGAAAAGTTACCTCAATAAGCCAGTCAATTAGTATAGCTCTCATCTTCTCGTTGAGGTCACATTGTTGTGTCATATAATCCGGCGAGACCAAGCTAAAAATCTGCAAAGAACCAGCATTAGTCTCATTTAATTTTCTTACTGCAGTCGAATAAAAGAAGGTAAACATTTTCGTTGCAGCATAAAAAGTCAAAGTAATACGGGTAATTTGACTCTTTGTGCTTAGTTTTGTCATTTTAGTCTAGCGAAACCAAAGTTAGAATTCTACAAACAACCTGAATTAAGAGATTATATTTGACTGAAAAACAAATAGAATAAGTTAACCTTCCTTTTTTAGCATCAAGAACATGCATAGTTTGACTTCTGAGAGGGTCAACTTTCTCAAATTATCATGTCATAATAAAATAGCTAGACACAGAAGCTACATTTCCATGAAGAACCTGAATCAGTGAACTCTACATTTCATTGTTCATATAAAATCAAAATGGTGAAATAGTAACTTTCCTTTTTAGCAGCAAGAAAGTCAACCAATTCACATAGTTTAACCCTTCTGTAATATATTGGATTAAAAGGCACAAAGTTCCCAAATTTTTGTTATAATTGCAATGAATTCAAGAAACATTTCCACATTAAAATCATAATCTGGAAATTCAGCATTTAATCCGAAATCATTTTAAAGAAATTAAAGCATTCAAATTTTAGCATAAAAAAGTCAAGTAATGAATATGTTTCAACTTTTTATGATCAAATGAGACATATACCTCCATCTTTCTATAATTAGCATAAAGATCTTCAACATACTCGACCACTGCAAGATGATTTCCATTGTCGCAAACGTCGATATCTATAACAGATTCCTCAAAAATATCCTCCATCTCAACCTCCTCCTTTCAAAATTTTCAAAAAATCAATCTAACGATCCCAAAATACAATTCAATCAAACACATTGATAGACACAACGCATATATACCATTTCATGATCCCTTTGATCCACCATTGCATCTGGTGTTTCCAAGAACATTGGCACATGTTGATTTTCAGCTTCATTTTCATCTCCCCATACACCAAAACCCTCATCTGATTCATTTGTCTTCTTAATCTCCTAGTAAATATATAGATCAAATCACAAGTCAAGATCTTTATCAAATTAAGGAAAAGTCAACGTAATTGGGAGTCTGAAATTAGTGGTACCTGTTGATAACACTGCTTCTTGTTGGCAATTTCTGCAGCAAGCTTCCTTTTTAATCACAAACAAAATCAAATCCAATTGTCAGCATAAAATCTATAAAAGATCCATGAGTGTATATGTGTGTGTGAGTGTGTATACATACACTCATACATATACAATTTTCAGTTAGCCTCATTAGGGATAAAGTTTCTTACACAGAATTAGATAGATCAAATTAATCTTTGAATGTGAAATTAATAGACTCAAATTTCAACAAAACATGAATGCATTACTATAAATAACTAAATCAATTAAAAATATAACAAATAAACCTACTGTGATAAAGCTCTCTTGCTAACAACACAAGGATGATGTTGATCTCCGGCGCGCTTAACACCACCACCACCGCCACCACCACGGTTATCGAAGTTCTGATTAATCACACTCAAAGCTCTCCTGTAATGCCCAACTTCACCACCAAACTTCTTTACACCCATAACACCACTTTCTCCTACAAACACACAAGAAAAACAATCAAAATCAAATTCAAATTCAAACGCAAACCCACATCACAAGATTCAAATTTGAGATTTCAAGATTCAAACATATTATTTTAAGCTGCCGGCAATCTGGATCTTGGAAGATACCTTGGTGGGTCCTTGTGGATTTCAATAAAGATCGATTATTTTCCATTGAAACCTCCATTGATGATCGAAGAACAAATCTTTAAAGATTCAAAGATCGATCTTTGAGATGAAATATGTTGAATATCAAGAATCCCACCAATCAACAAACCTTAAGATGCAAACTATGAGCAAATTAACTTAAGAAAACATCCATTAACAATTTACAGATACTGTAAGAAGCATCAAAGAGAAGATGAAGATGTGTGTTGTGTGTGTGTATGAAGGTGGTGATTATATTTGAAATCAACGGCTATAAAATCTGTCCGTTGGATTTAAGATAATCAATCTTATTACAATATTCGTGCGCGTAATAGGATCCATGAAGATTGCTTTTTCCAGATGGAAATTTGCTAAGTTGAGGATTTTGATGCGTGCTTATGGTGTGTTGTGCAGTGAAAGTTGTACTTTTGATTGGAATGAGTGGTTTTTGGTGTGGAGGAAAAGGAAACTTTTTAAGGGTCATTGTACAGCAACGGTCACCTTTGAGGTTTTGGCCAGGTGGCATGCACGCTTTCTGCGAATGTGTTAAATAATAAAGAATTGAGTAATTAATGATGATCATGATTGTAGAGATTGCAAAAAATATTCATTTCCTTCTAAAATATTGTTCGTTATTTTAAATATATATAAGTAAGATAATACATAATTTTTTATCGACAAATACATACTGTATAATATCTTCTTGCTATACTTTTAAAATCAATACACATGTGAGTGATTTGTCTCCGACTTTAATTGATCAATATATTATTTTACACCAGATTTTCCTTTATGACTAATATTTTTTACTTGTTAACGCAATTTCTATAACTTAATAATATTTCAAACTCTATTTTAGTTAAATATGAAAATATCCTTGTATTTTTTGTGTCTTTTTCTTTTGAAAAAATAAAAGAAGATTTTAAACAATAACCAAGTGTTTTCACCATTGAAAATTTTCTCTTATTTTTACTGACTTTAATGTTTGGTTAAATGTAAAACGAATTATAAATAGTAATCAAATTTCTACTTAGGTCACATAATTAACGGAAGTTAAATAGTGTAGACTTCCCAGATCATCCCAGCATATAAGGACATAATCAGATCACTGTTGTATGTTGCAATTTATACTATTACCACAACCTGAAGATCTAGCAGGAGAAATAAAAGCAATTTCATTCTCATGGATCAAGCATAAAAGAAATATAGTATCCTAAAATCAAGAATTATGGTGTAAATTTGATTGTAATTTGTATCTTTAACTCCTCTTTCTCCTCTAGCATCTTGCTTTTCGTAATAAAATCTTACCGTTCAAAATAAAAACATAATTAACATTTATAAAAATTAACTAATAACCAATTCATACAATTGTCTCATATAGTTCATTTAACTTAAAAAAATTCACAAAATAAACAATATTAAAACCTGAATGTTTTTTAATAGTTAAAAAATAAGAATTAATTTCACCGTAACAGTATTAAAAAATAAATTATCAACTATCTATACTATATTATAATGCACGAATGAAGGTTTCCGTCATAATTTAAAAGATTTGAATATTTTAAGCACAATGTACAACTTAAAATCAGTTATTTCTAATGGCAATATTGTCATTTTAACCATGCTAAAAAGGTGGATATTCAAATCTATTTACACATTGATCCCTTTATTCGTTAATATTTTACTATTTATGTGGTTAGATGTTTTCACTTAAAATATGAAAATGTTTATTTTGATTTTAAGAAAACAGTTACAGTCAGTTTAGAAAAATTGAGCTTATAAATACGCACTAAATATAGTTTAGTTTATAAATAGTTGACCAAATCTCTTGAAATTATAAGTTTTACAACTCTTAATACCTAACTACATATCATATTTGATTTTAACTCGTCGCATCGCACGGGTACGCTACTAGTATATATTTATGAACAAACATCAGAGAAAATTATCTTGTGTTGGGATGAAATGTCTTAGCTCCTCTATCTATCTTGGGTTTTATCTTCTTTTTTTTTATTCTCAATTTTTTATATGTAACTTCATCTTAATTACATATATTTTTAAGATTTAATAGCGACGTGGTATTTCTATATTGATTTCTTTCGAACATTATTTAAAAACTTAACACATTAAATAAGTTATGTCTAAAAATAAAAAATAAAATATTATATATAATTTGAAAGTATATAGAGTAATATTATAATGTTGCACTTTTTGGATGAAGAGATAGAGGATGCGCTCTTGCCCACTTTGGCTCTTTTTGACGAAGGTAACTTGTTTTTTACGAACCAGCTCCTCTCTTGAATTTTGGGCACATGCTAACGCTCTTCACTTTCAACAATATATTTAAATAATAAAAAAATTATTTACTAAGTAATTAAGACAAATCAGTTTAGCTTAAATTTATTATAATACATCATCTAAAAACATATTTTCATCCCTTAAAGTTGATTATATGTAGATAAACTTATGACAAACAATAAATGACAAAAAAAATCATGAATACGTGACAGATGAAGTGAACTAATGATTGTATATTATATAAACATAGTCTTATAAAAATATATCTTTCCATGAAAGCTACACATACCCCAATCAAAATTTGATACTCGATAAGTCGATAAATTCATAAATTTCATAGCATTAAACATTAAATTTGGTATATTAACATTTTCATATAAGACTGACAATTCATATCTTCTATAAGTGGGTCATTTGGTCATTGATCTTTCTTGTATATTCTTACAATAAATAATAATAATAAAATATCGCATGGTGGTTACAAAAATTAATCGACTGACAAATGACAATTGAATATAATGTCAGAAGACCACCCAATTTCCAGCGGGCTTCATGTTCTCTGTCTTGTGTACCGCCAAGTTGTATTGTGCATATTTAAGATTTGCAATTTAACCCTACTTTAACTACTATTGTGATAAAAATTATGGTTTTAAAGTTTGATGGAAACATCAGTCTAAGGATGGTGTATTTCTAATGGGGTGTTCATGAACCAAGATCAAGATAGACCCGGACAATCAGGACCAAAACCAACTGAAACCGGATAAGATGAGAAATGTGGATCGAAGACCGAACCAATTTTGTATGTTACGTAAGGGTTCATTAGGTTTTTCATGTTGGTACCAAAACCGAATAAAGCAAAAAACTAATAATGAGGACCGTGACAATTTTATATGTTTTAGGTCGGTCTTGGTCCGGGTTGGTTCATTGGTTTTAATGGCCGGCCAGTAAAATACTCAACCCTAAATTCTAGCATATAACTATATACGGCACAATAATTGATGTTCTTGCTAGCAAAATCAACATGTTTAAGGTACCAGTGTTGATGAAATTGGTATACTGGTAAATATTTAGTGATTATGTAACGTTCAAAACAAAATCAAATTTAATAGAAACTATAAAAATCATATAAACACTTATAAACTATAACATACTGAAAATAATCATATGGTAAGAGAGATAAAGAAATACGATTAAAATTATTTATATGATTTACTTAAATTGATTTGGTATCGAAGATATGGATTCCAGTCATCCGGATTCCACTATATAACTAGATAACCCCCTTTCTTTCTTTGTCATGGTATATCTGGTTAGCATTACGTATTAGAGCTCAAATGTTTCACATAGTTATACTTAGAATCGGTTTTGTATCAAACAAGGCCATATACATATGCGTAGTGTATATATGTATTCATGTAAAAATCATTAGGAACTATACTGTGTTATTCATCGGCAGATACATTATCTTTTGAACTATAATTTATTCAACAATGAATCCACGTTCATACCTGTGAATAAAATGAATCCACATACTCACATGACTGAGTCAAAACAATCATAGAAGACCACGCTCACTCAAATATTATATAATTTCCATGACACAAAACAAGTTAAACTAAGTTAACTACCAAACTAGTAAGATAACATGATACAAAAACTATCTATAAATCTTTCCCAACTAAAAAAAGTCTTTGATGTAAGAGTGCCTACCAAAAAACCCTTCCCAAAGGGGAAAAATGGGAGACACAAAACAATACTACCACTTGCTAAATCACAGACTATAAACTCTAGTTAATATTCTGAATAACACTAAGAGACTAAAAATGGAATATGATAATTTTAGATAATTTGATTATATTAAAAGGAAAAGGAGAACTAACTAATACTTGTAACAGATTTGTGGTGTCGTTTACTTGAAAAGAGAAGATAATGGCACCACTTGTTCTCTTTTGTGCCCTCTATTCACATTTTGTTCTTTGGCTGTTGACTGGTCTACTGATTGAGATGCAAGCTTCTCATTGCTGTTATGGTTTCCATTGTGTAAACAAGGTTCCTGTGTGGCCGTAAATTCCTGTATTGGCGAATTAGATTCACACGTCCCTTCTAGTTCTTCTATGGTGTGCTCCTGCAAGTTGTTCATGGTGAGCATTAAAAACTTAGTTAAAAAAACTCCATAAAATATTCTGTTCCTGTGTGGCCGTAAATTCCTGTATTGTTTGACGTATACATGCTGGATTGACTTAACTTAAATTTGAAGCTAAAAGGAATATTTAGATAACAAAAAAATAATTGGAAGTTTATCGAATTTCATTACGAAGTAAAAGATACAGGTAGAAGTTAATGTTGTAATAGAATCTTGCATCATAAACTCGCTATACCTTCCTTT
Organism: Flaveria floridana; assembly: GCA_018326465.1. Classification (NCBI taxonomy): domain Eukaryota; kingdom Viridiplantae; phylum Streptophyta; class Magnoliopsida; order Asterales; family Asteraceae; genus Flaveria; species Flaveria floridana. Next base: position 8,121 of record BJCO01004765.1, read on the forward strand.
TAAAAGCATTCCAAATTGTAATGTTCGTCTTTTGAAATGTTCTCATGTTAATGGTACCCCTTTTCGCGTATCATTAGCTAAAGCTTGAACACATTGGCATTGCTCAACAAGATCCCCTTATTATGTCTTTTACTGAAGGGCAACTTAAATATGTAAATCGCTAAATATCTCTGTTTTCCATTTTAAGGTTAATGACTCAATTTAAAGACAAAACAACATGTCTAGATATCTAAGATAAGGAAACAAAATGAAAAAAGAAACTTAAATAAACCTAAGCATTCTCTCTAACAAAATTAAATGACCCTGAGACGAATAATTTTGTCACAATATGAGCCAAATTACATGTCGTAAGGAAAGATTAGGTTACTTAAATATTCATTGCTTTAGTTAAGTTTCATCACTAGCATGCTACACTCACAAAATTTGAAACTAGCTTGAAAGGAAACGGGTCAATAAGTCACCCATAGTGTACTATTGATGCATAAACCTCCTCCGTCATTTTATTCAAAAGATCAGATTATCACTAAAAAGATATAACTTAGTAATCGTAATTCACACAATAATTATCATAAAAAGTTAAAGATTTGGTTCTTACTGTCGCTGCAATATCTTTGATCTGTTTCTCTGTAGCCACATTTTGCTTCTTACTGTTGCTTGATTTTTTATTTAGTTTTTGCTTCTTACTATTACTTGATTTCTCTGTTGGTGATTGAGATGCACTGATCTCTTCTGGCTTCTCTGTTGTGGGGACCTGCAAAATTTTAACAATGTCAATCCCTCATTTAAGAAAAAAGACATTCATCCACTCCAAAAAAATAGTTACTCTTTTGAAAAGTTTTAAAGAGAAAATCAGTTAGCTGTAGATCGTCATCATTGCTAGTTATTGACAATGCTATTGATTATTCGTAGAAAGTCAACAATCTTACAAAACCGTGCGTCTACTCAAAAGTACTATTTGAATTTTAAGAGCCAGAATGACTTGACTTTAAATGTGAAACTAAAATTACATTATTCAGAGATTTGAGAAAAGATTGGAACTTACATTTAACTCCATTACAATATAAAATACATATGAAAATATATAATACTTCAATTTGTACCTCCATTTTAGGACAGGAAGAAGTGAGTACTTCAATATCTTCAATTTTTTCCTCTGTATCTACATTTCGCTTCTGACTGCTGCTTGATTTTGCATTCTGTTTTTGGAACCATAAATCAGATGGTGTAAAATGAACATTTTCAGGCGGCGTGAGCTGGTTGCTACTGTCTTGATTAACACTACAGCCCATAGTGTTCATAATGATCTTTCCTAGGGCAAATGTAGTCTCTGAAGTATCCCCTTTCCCAAGCAACTGATGATTCATCTCAAATGAGCTTCTTCCTTTGTTGTAAGCTTCTACCTTATGTGCAAGAACGTGAAAGAGTTGTGCAGCACTGTGAGCAGAACTCTTGGGTATGAAAACCTGAAAAAGAATTATAGGGAAAAAAAGGTTAAAAAAATGAAGAGATCATCGTTAACTTGCATTGCCAGTATTGTTAAGTGATAATTTCAAATGAGAGGAACAAGAAATATGCTAGCATAAATACAAATAATAAATGCTATAGATGTTTGTGAAATAAAACATTTTACTCAAACTATGTGTACTAAATAACAAAGAGTTGAAATCAATTATATTTACTTACCAAACCAGGGCATCGAAAACCAGGGAATTCAGACATTGTTTTGTGCAGGCTATCTGAATCCACAAAAATATCAATAGAATCTATCACCCGTATTGCTAACTTATTTACTTTTTTAGCAACCTCATCATCAGAAATGAACTCATATGGATCTAAAGTTTCAGGGTCAAAGCTGACTAGTTTTTTACTATATTTCCTTGCAAACTTGAGGCCATCCACCCAACTCTGATGATATAGTACACAACCGAAAGTCAAAACAACAAAAGGATGTTGTGGTCTACTTAGTAGTGCCTGATGGAAAGCCAAAAGTCCAATCCTGGCAGTAAAAAACAAACACTTGGTCAAGTTTTGAATTGTGACTAATATAATTAATGATGGAAACAACTCACCATAGGCTACATGCAGATGGCTGATCACAACTAACAAGCTTATCCATATGGGAGAACAAATTCTGAAAAAACAAATTGCATCTGTCAGTTACGAAATACATGCTAAAGAAGAAAAGAACAAGAATCAAACCTTTTAAATCTTAAAGATAAGACTCA
>BJCO01004769.1:0-10166 GCA_018326465.1 Flaveria floridana
GGAATTTGGGTTGTGTTTGTGCCTTGGTGGAGTTGATTGATGTATAAGGGGAGAAGGATGTCGGTTACGGTGTGCCGGATTGCAAGGAGAAAGTTTTGGAAGTGGATTTTGGTTTCAACATTAATATTAATATATATATATACACACACAATTTACATATATACATATGTTATCTCATTTAATTTAATAGTTGGTTTAGTTTAATTAGATAACAGAATAATAACTTTATTGAGTTAATTTAATTTAGTTAGTTTAGGGTTAGTTATCACTAATAGTTTTAATAGTAATAATCTTCATTTAATAATAATAAAATGATCAATTATAAATTACCGAGATGGGTTATCTAACGGAAGTGGTATTGACCTGAAAACTCGTTTATCACAATTTAAATAAATAAACGAGCCAAGCCCGAGCCGAGCTTGAGCTTGAAGAAGTATTTGTCGAGCCGAGCTCGAGCTTTAAAAATTAAGCTCGAAACGAGCCGAACTCGAGCTCGAGCTCTCCTAAGCCATCACGAGCCGAGCTCGAGCCCATACGAGCTCGGGATCGGCTCGTTTGCACCCCTAGTTTAAACCATAATGGAAAATTCTCCTAAACTTGTTGAAATTGGAAAGTAAATAGTTGTAGCTACAAGAGCTTATACAAGTTCATAAAAAAATGATTGGATTCTATCATAAACATTTAAAACCGACTTTTTACCGCCACAATATTCTTCGCAAAAACCCTTGTTTACTTCGTTTTCTCGTCTTCATATCCTCAACTGAAACGCGTAGAAACAAGTAACTCGCGATTAGATGTGGCAATTTCAGCCCGACCTAGATATGGACCGATCTAGGTGCTGTACCGATGTTTTATATATATAACAGGTCAAGTTAAAAGATATAATTACACAAGAAACATGTCAAACACGTTAAAAGTCGTCTAAAGTGTATTCAAATCTTCCAAAATCATTTTATATGATAGAAAATTAGAAAGCCAGATTATGGTTACTGGAATATAATTTTGTAATTATATTTAACCACTAGTTACTATAAAGTTTTATAAAGATGGTATATTAGTGATTGTAGGTCCTCATAAAGTTATACTTTCCAACCTGAATATGTTTTGGCCCATTACCCGACCCGTAATATTTCAAGATTATAAACTTATCGAGTTGAGTCACCTTTTAGTCTGCCAGCAAGAACTAAAGCTTCTTCAGCAATTGGTCTCCATTGCTCGGCACACGAGTAATTGATTCCTAAACCCACACTAAGCCCTCTCAACAACTGCACAGTACGAAGAACAGAAAAAAGCTCCTCCGGGAATGCCTACCAAGAAATCGTATTTTAGGATATTTTTTTAACATTACATGAGCGCGAAAAATGCAAAGCATGCATCATCATCTATTCAACGCAAATATTATTCGAAGATAAATACTAGAGTTGATCACTAGAGTTGGCAAAGCATATTAGACCCTACATATCAATAGATGTTTTTTTGGAGCTGGGGTCTCAACGGGACAACCTCTTTATCCTTCGGGATAGAGAAAAGATTTTGACCCGTTTGAGTAAAAGAAAACAACCCAAATCGACCCATCCATAAATAAATGGATCAAATTTACCACTTTGACTAAAAATGCATACCTGAACTGCAACTTTCTTTATTGAGGAGTCTTCTGAAAACGGCTGCAACACCTTGACGCCCGGTGGCAGCTTTGTATCAAACATTACCTGAGCCAGCTTAAACAGTTCTGCCTGTTCATCAGAACACAAGCTTAAGGTGTCTATACCAAGTTCCCTGAAAAATTACAAGCATTATTTCATGAATTAAATAAATAATATCTTTATAACAATTTTACGTGAAATTTATTGAATTTGTATTAAAATTATTTACCGGAATCCCTCTGTTGCCCTTGCGTGATCATTGTCAGCAATAGCAAGAACCAGATTGGCATATCCGAGCCTCAAAGTGTTCGGAAGATCTTTCACTTGTCCATAATCAAGCAATGCAACCTACAAAGTATTAAGGGGAAAGTTTGGCTATTTATAGAGTTGCACTGTTGATATTTTATTATGGAAATACTATCATCAGTCTATTTTACTTAGTGGTCCAAATATGTTGCAAACAAATGTTCCAAATATGTTGCAAACAAATGTTCCAAATATGTTGCAAACAAATGTTTACATTTAGCAATTGTTTTGTGATAATCATTTTTGGGTTACAACTTTTGGCATAACATTTTATATAAAAGAAATATATAAAACATCAAAATATAAATGTTAAAAAAATACAATCAGTTGTGTGTTTACCTCTGAGCCTTTACAAATGAGAATATTTCCAGGGTGGGGATCTGCATGAAAGAATCCACTCTTGAGTATCATCTGTCCATATGCAAGAGTAAGACTTTTTAAAATGTTCCTGCATACGAAAACGGTGCTAGCTCAAATTATGTGAAAGTAGACGAAGGTGGCCCTTAACAACTAGTTTACACACGTGCCACTATTAATTATTAAATCAATAATAATCACACTGAAATTGTTTTTGTGTGATTCAACAATCTGCTTGCAACCATGATTAAAAGGGAGTTTAGAGGTTGTTTAGAATCTGCTTATATAAGATTAAATAATGAGAATAAGATAATTGTATGTAACAGAATTGGCATAGAAAAAAGTGTTTGAATGTGCTTCTACTGTTTAAAGATGTAATAATGCCCTAATCATATATTTGAATTTTTAGCAAATTCTGATTATTTAAGACATATACAGATAAAAATCACAAAAATGATATTTCGTGAAAAAAAGAAAGTAGAGACGGTTGTAAATAAATTGGAAATACAAGTCTTTCAAATTACGCCTAAAAATGATAAATAAGTAAACTTAGTATATCCAATAATCATTTTTGTCGCGGTTGTAGATTGTATGAAACTCAATATTTAGGCCCAAATAATCATATAATCAAAAACAGATTATGTTTATCCAAACATTAGAAACTAGTAACTGCCATTTCAGTCTTTCAGAGAATCAATTCCAATATGCAAATAAGCAAATCTAAAGCAAAAGCCCAAAAAAATAATACTTTACATAAATGAATCTTGAAAATCATCCTTTGTTTCATTACGAAACATGTATATAATTTCATTTGGAGAATCTGCCTTATCATTTAAATATAAAGTGGCAAATGAAACTTTCATACTCTCTGAGTTCTGCGGGGCTTACTGCTTTGCTGCTGCTGCCATCTTACCATCGGGATTTATCCCTCTTTTCTTAATTTCATCTCCAAGATTCAGAATCGGGACACCATCTATGTATTCCATCACCAACACCCTCCTATGCAGTTTAAAGAATATCAGAAAACAGAAACAGTATAGTTGACAGGTATTTTTGACATTTGACAGTTGATGAGGGTTTTAGTCATATGGCACGCGGTCAAATGCTACTATCAAACCATCAAGGGTCTTTTCGCTTGCATCATTTCCACAATGTTACAAAGACAAGATTCTAAAACTAGAAAGCCACATGTTTGACTTTAAAAGTGAAGAGGTTTGACCTGAAACGTTAAAACTAACAGGACCCACCTGGTGACTGCATTCTTTATAACACGTGGCACTTTAACAGGAGCCTTTCGGTTAACTTTATGTAGAAAAGTTCTAATTCTATCCATGGCATCAGCTTCTCTTGTAAAATCGAATTCATACCCTATCTTGAATGACATGACCAAGATCAAGATTAGCATACTGCATTATAAACATCCAAATACAGGCCGAAATTATCATATTTGAAGAAAAACATAAGAAATTGTGGCATGAAAACCGGGCTTATTTAAATTACATAGCTAACCCTAACTTAAACCAAGTAATTATCTTATTTTGATTATGTTTCTTGAAGTCACCTGTTTCTCCATTTCTTTACACACTGAGAAGAAATCGAATTTGACATCTGTCTTTTGTACAAATAATGCAAATGCTTTCAAATTCCGAAGATCTGTCATCATTAAATCTTGAACACCAGGATGTTGTACCTAAAAATATGAATAATATAACTACAAGGGAAATAGTCATGAACAAAAAGACTACAGGTGACAATTTCAACCCATTTACTTGAACAGATCAATTTGGAATATTTTAACAATCCATTTGACCCACATGAAATTAACCCGTTTTGCCTTAAACCCATTGTCCAGCCCTCCCAAACAGCCCATACTGCCACCTTTTAAAAGAAGTATTTGATTGGTTGTTCCAATGTATTAGGCCAGCCAACTATTCAACTTTTTACATAAAGGCCATCCAAAAAATTAAAACTTCTTTATAGGCCACCTAAGCATGAACGTGACAAAAAAAGACATTAAATGACGAATTTTTTCTTAAATCTTCTGAGTTGTGACGGTTTAAGGTGGATATTTTTGTTTATTCAAAGGCTTTAAGGTTATATTCGTCATTTAATATGCTTTTTTTGCTGGATTTAGTCCAAACAAAGCTGAATGCATACTTGGGTGTCCGATAAAATAGTTCAATAGTTATGTGTCCTCCGTATACATTATCCACTTCAATAACAACCCTCCCCTCAAAGAGAGAAAAAGAGAATTGTAGACTTACCTTGACAACAACATCGCTTTTATCACCCTTTAGCCTAGCTCGATGAACCTAAATTTATTTTTAGAATTGTGTAAGTAAACACAACCATGATAGATAAAATTCAAATAAGTACTTGTAAAATCTTGTTAAAAAAACATCAAATTAACATATTTTAGCATGCTTAGACAGTAGCAAAAAAAAACAAAAATAAACATTCAAATCACCAACTTTTAATGTTTATTTATTTATTTATTTTTTTCTTGTGTAATGAATTACCTGAGCAATTGAAGCGGAGCCAATTGGATCCCATTCGAATCTTTCAAACATTTCATCCACATTTTTACACAATTCTTTCTCAAGAACAAGTCGAACCATGTTTGATGGGGTTGCAGGAGCTTGATCACATAGAGTAACTAACCGCCTCACCCATGCAGCTGGTGCTAAATCAGGCTTCCCGAGAATTTGAGCAATCTAACAAATTTAGATTGAAAAAGGATGAAGAGTGTGTTTATAAGATAACAAATACTAAATTATTCCAATATGCAGTGAGGGCAAAGTGGGTGGACCGGTAAACTGAGTACTTTTTTAATACAAGCGGGATTTGGATAAGCTCCTGTAATAATACTTTTTGTCCACAAAAGATTAAAGTGTGTTTGCTTTTGTGACGTATGCTTAATTGTTTATGTGAGGTATACATTATATTCTGATTGTTATGTGTATGCTAGTGCTTATGTGATGTGTGATGTATGCAATATAATCTGATTATTTTGCTTATGAATATGCATATGCATAAAAAAAAATCTTATGTGATGTACGCTTATTTGATATATACACTACAATTTGGTTGTTATCGACGTCGAGCCGGGGGTCTCTTTGGAAGCGGTCCCTCTGTCTCCCAAGATAGAGGAAAGACTGGCCACCACCTACCCCTCCCAGACCCTACTTCCAGTGGGACATACTGGGTATGTTTGTTTGTTTGTAAAAGATTAATCTTTTAAGGTAATCAGAAGTTAAATAATATGATAACCTATTTGTTGTGTTTTGGCTTAACCTGTCCAACATATTTAATAAACTGATTATCTTCAAACTATACTATTGTTTAAATTGCAAATATTTAAGTATGTATAATTTAGGTGTTCAACCCGCCAAATCATTTAGCCCCTTCGCAACTTTATTATAATCCGTTTCCAACTTTCACAAGTTTAGGTAAACAAGTCAAATGGGTCATGTTCTGGTTATATGGTTTTATGTGTGATCCGGTTAGGGTTTGATGTCTTTGTCAAAAATAAATAGATGGGCCATTTTAGTGTTCAGCAATCAACCGGCCCACCAACCTACACTATTGTCACCCCTAAAGATTATTGGTTCAATAATAATATTATCGATAGTAAAACAATCTAGGAGGTTGTATGCATTAAAATACATTTTATGTTACTTTTGCTTGCAGTTTCCATTTTAGCTATTTTTTTATTTCATCCGTTAGAGATATAAATTAACCCAAACCAAACATTAATAAATTGCCACCTCTAGTACTGATAAGGACTATAAATCTACAATCAACTCCTCACATACACAAAACGGCAATCCGTGTGCACCATGAATAATTATGACTTTATGATTAATTAAAACTCAAATTAATCACATTTTGATAAACATGTATGAAACTATAGAAAGAAAAATGACTGTTGAGATAAATGTAAAATCAACTAACTATCCCGAGCTTTAGTTAGCTAATTAATTTATTTTAATCTAAAATCAATCACAATAATCACTTTCAAAGAGCACATACAAACAAAATATGAAATTATCATTAAAATAACTGTAAAGTTACTTTAGGTTCCCTAAAAACTTACCATTTACCCAACTCAATGCATCACGCAACTAAAACTGTAAAATCCAAATTGAATGACACCTTAAGAATCCATCAAAAAAAGCATAAAAACAATGCCCAGTATACAAGGATTCAAAGTCTTTAATTAGACACCAACCTTGTGAAAGAAGCCACCCATGTCTGAGCACATGGAATAAACTTTGTCAGCTGCATGTTCATGTTGTCTTTCCCACATTGCTTCTGCCTTTTTCTCATCCTTCTCAAAACTAACTCGAACTTGAAACGACTAAAAAAATAACACACCCACAAAAGGAGAACATTTAGAAACCAAGAAAACCTCAATTGGGACAACAATGGCAAAGAAAACACAATCCTTGGGTGTTTGCGATTGCTTATTTAAAAGACGTATGCTTATGTTCATAGTAGATAATGAGCTTTTTGAAAGCATCTCATTTTTACGTGAAGGATAAGCTTGTCACATTGAATCCACCAAGATAATCAGAATTCTAAACCCTTTACTAGAAACAACTTATTTCACCTTAAAATAAGCGATTAAGCATAAACACGGTTTTCATCCAACACTTCCGGTGTCTATCTAAAACAAGCAAACCCAAACACATAGCCACCAGAAGATAAAGTCTAAGAAATCAGGAAGACTTCAATTCACTCACACATATAAAACATCAAAAAAGCATCAAATTGGGGCAAGAATGGTCAAGAAAACCCAGTACACATACTAAAACATAACATCAAGAAACCACGAAAAGTTCCAAATTGAGATAACAATGGCCAATAACACATCATGCACCTACAAAATTAACATCAAGAAACCAAGAAGTTTTCAAATTGAGATAACAATGGCCAAGAAAACACAAAGCACCCACAAAGTAAAATATCAAGAACCCAATAAACTCAAATTGTGATTAGAAAAAAAGGTCAGGAAAGCACTATACACCTACTTAAAATATCATCAATAACCCAAGAAAACTTTTTGTTAAATGGCCAAGAAAACACAATTCACCAACACGCACAGTAAAAATAACATCAAGAAACCAAAAAAAACTACAAATTGGGCGACAAAACTCACATCAAGAAACCAAAAAAACTTCAAATTGAGCAACAAAACACAATTCACCAACACACAGGGTAAAATTAACATCGAGAAACCAAAAAAAACTTCAAATTGGAGCAATAATGACCAAAAAACCACAATTCTTCCACACACACAAATCAAGAAACCAATATAAGCCCACAATTGTATCAAGAATCACCATATTATTTACTTACATCGAACTGTTGGAATTCGTTTTACCTTATAACCAGTGTAGATATCAACAGCTCGAACCCAAAATTCGAAGGAGCGTTGCCATGGTCTAACACCAGTCGATAATTTCTCTTGAAGATCTTTGAAGTCAAGAGGCATTCTTGAATCTCTCTGTTGCCCAAAGTGTGTGTAATTTGGGGTTCCTACACTATTTTTAGTAATTGTGAAGTAGAATGAAAACGGAAAATGAATAAATTCAGGGTTTTTTTCATTGTGTACTTGATTCCAGTGGTCACCCTTTTGCCTTTAGTGATAGCCAAAATCTTTGAGTCGATTTTGAGCCATGTGGGAATGAGGTCAGATCAAGTGGTCTATCTGTTTGTAAAGAATGCGGCTACAATGGAGTTCTAGAGTTCCGGATGGTCCCCAGTTATTATTATTCTATGAGAAAGTATGCCAATATGTTCTCAAAAAGTTGGCAATAGTTAGTAGTTGGTGACCCTAAATTGAATCATGTATTTATTTGTGTTTTTGGTCTTGTTAAACTCGTGAATCGTTTTGAAGCTCGCTCGCTTCAAATTGGTTTAGGGCTGTTTGACAGTTTTTGAATCAGTCTTTTAATTATTCAAATGTCTGAATGATTCAGTATTTAATGGTTCAGACTGTTTGTTTCGCGAGCAAATGTCTGAATGGTTCAGACATTTGCCTCTGAATGGTTAAGCATTATACTAATGCTAAATGGTTAAGAGGTATAATGTTGAATGGTTAAGATCTTTTATCTGAATTGATTAGACATTTGCCTTTGAATAGTTAAATGATATGCTAGCTCTTAATTGTTCAGACCTTTTAATGGTTCAGCACGAAATTGGTTCAGACCTCTTATTGGTTTAGTACTTAATCACTCAGACGTTGCCAAACAGCCGCTTAGTCGTAAATGTGCCGAGCTGGCTTAACTTGTTTGGAAGGTTAGCTCGGTTTATAGTTCGTTCGTTGGCTAGGTATTTGACTTGTTCGTTAACTCATTTAAATTATATATAAATTATAATCTAAATTACAAACCGAAAAGAAGACATATTATTTAAGTAACTGTATACTTATGATCATTTTGATATTTTAAATTGAAAATATAAGTATAAAAATATAAAATACGATTATATTTTTTTAAAACATCAATCTCCTATCGTTCCTTATGCAAGTTGAAATACAAAAATACTTTTAAAAAATGTATTTATGTATATAAGAATATGGGTAAAAAACAACTACAAAACAATAAACAGGCTGGCTTGCAAGTTGGCCCCGCTCATTTATAAATAGTCAAGCTCGAGCCCCCAATTCAAGCTTGTTAAGATAAACGAGTTAACTCGACTCGTCTCAGTTTAAAATCGTTATGTGTTCGGGTCATGTTTTGGGTTAATCCGTTTTACGTTCATTTATGAATGTAGGTAACACATATTGATTTAGTAACAAATAACATAATCAATTACTTTGTAACCTTTTACAACCGAAGTACTTTTATTGTTATTGTTTTTACCTTTATTTCTTGATTTACAATGTAGAACTGGTGAGGATGAGTCGTATTGGGATATTAGAGGTTAAAGCTATCAAATACATTATAATTTTTTAATTAAATTAATTTATTGTTGAAAAACAGAGATTTCAAACGCTCTAACTGCTGAAAACACAATAAACTATTGATGTACTGTGCGCTTCCGAAATGTTGTCTGCTCTTGAAGCACGTTTTCCTTCTAAATACATTACGTCTTCATATACACTGCACTTATGAAGACTGCTAATTTCAATACACCATTAGCTTTTAAAGTACAGTATTTGTGTCAATTCCGACGAGTAGTGCAACGACCTTAACTATGTCAAGGCAGAAGATCATCTACTCATATGTAATCCGATTTGGTTGTCTTGTTGTTTGTTTTATGTTATCTAGTAACAATACATAATCGTGAAATGCGCCCATATTGTGTACATCAATGGTTGAGATGACGGTATTGATTGGAACCTTAAAATAAATGGTGTAAATAGTTTAGTTCTCCGGTTGGTTGATGACGTGTAGCATATAGTAGTTCTTAGTATAAAACCTTTCATTGTACTATTTGATAGGTTACGTTTTTCATACTTGTTTTTGTGTACTACATTGTAACTTATAATATTTAATGAATTATACAAACAACTTGAAGTAATTGTATTTTAACGTTCTATTGTTTTATTTGTATTTGTGAGAGTTGTTAGCATTGTTTAGCATAGATTTAAAATATGCTAATCGATATCACTGAAACATACTTATTCTCAAGCTATTTATGATCCAACAAGTTGTACCAAAAAGGATTAAATGGCACTTATGCCTTTAACTAATGGGTGAGATTGACTAAAACGTTTTCTTTTTGTTTTTTAACAATACGAGAATATACATATATATATATATATATATATATATATATATATATATATATATATCAAAGACGAGTGAAAGCGTGATGCATACTCAAATATCAAATGCATTTTGCTTAAAA
>BJCO01004770.1:0-11361 GCA_018326465.1 Flaveria floridana
ATATATATATATATATATATATATATATATATATATATATATATTACACGTAGTCACTTTATCGCGTAAAATTCACAAATAATATTTAAATCGAGTAAGCACATAAGCATAGCCTAATAATCACATTATTGGTTAAATTATTATTAATTTATCATTGTTAATTATTACCAAGTCATCAATATTCAATGACAACCAGTGTGTGCTCATGACACGTGTATGCAAAACCTAACGGAACTAACAAAGTTTAGTAAAGGAAAATTACCGGATGTCATATTATCCCTATGTTGAAAGAATTTTCGTCCCAAAAATTACATTACATGGTTGAGTTACATCACTGGTCTATTGAATTGGCATAAGAAAGAAATCGAAATCAAATGAGTTTTGAGTGAGTTGTGACATTATCCCCATGTTGAAATAAATTTCGTCCTGAAATTTAATCATTACCTTCGCCGGTAGTGGTCATTGTTTCGAAAAGATGAGGATACTTGAGCTTCATCTGATCCTCGTGTTCCCATGTGAACTCCGGTCCACGTTTTATCTTCCAGCGAACCTTGACGATAGGGATCTTGCTTTGTTTCAATGTTTTCACTTCTTGGTCCATTACCTCAACCGGCTCTTCAATCAAACGCAGTTGTTCGTCGACATGTACTTCCTCGAGCGGTACAATCAAGGTTTTGTCAGCTAAGCATTTCTTCAAATTCGAGACATGGAATACATCATGGATTCCACTCAGCGAATCAAGTAGGGCTAATTGATAGGACACCGGACCTATTCTTTCTAATATCTCAAATGGTCCAACGTATCTCGGATTTAGCTTTCCTCCTTTACTAAACCGAATCACGCCTTTCCATGGTGAGACTTTCAATAAGACTTTGTCACCAACCTGGAACTCTAGGGGTTTCCGCCGCTTATCAGCATAGCTTTTCTGTCTATCGTGCGCTACAGCTATACGATTCCTTATTTATACAATCTTCTCAGTGGTCTCGTGTACCAACTCAGGACCCGTTAGCTAACTTTCACCTATTTTAGCCTTACAAACTAGTGGTCTATATTTTCATCCATATAATGCTTCAAACGGTGCTGCTTGAATACTAGTATGGTAGCTGTTGTTATAGGAAAATTTCACTAAAGGTAAGTGAACTTCCCAATTATTCCTAAAATCAATTGCACACGTTCGTAACATATCTTCCAAGGTCTATATAGTGTGTTCGCTCTGTTCGTCAGTCTGAGGATGATATGCATTACTCATGTCTAAGCGTGTACCTAGAGATTTCTTTAACGACTACTAAAAATAAGAAGTAAAGCGAGCATCGCGATCTGAAATAATTGAGGTTGGCACTCCATGCCGAAAGACTACTTCCTTCAGATAGATTCGAGTTAGCCTATCCATCTTATCCATTTCCTTGATTGCCAAGAATTAAGCGGACTTAGTCAACTTATCCATAATTACGCATATCGTGTCACAGCCACTAGGAGTCCTGGTAATTTGGTAATGAAATCTATAGAAATCTGCTCCCACTTCCATAAAGGAATCTCGGGTTATTGCAGTAACCCAGATGCCTTTTGATACTTGACTTTCACCTTGGAACAGGTTAAACACTTGCTCACATAGGTAGCTACATCTACCTTCATGTTAGGACACTAACAGTGCACCTTAAAGTCATGATACATCTATTCTCAAACGGAATGTATTAAGTATTTGGATTTGTGCGCCTCACTTATAACCAAATCCCTTAAGTTCCCATAAGCAGCCACCCAAAGTCTATCCATGAAGTAACGAATCCCACCAGTTTTACCTCAAGCTGTTTATCTATCCCACGCAATAATTCAGACCCAATATTTTCTAGTTTTAACACTTCTGTCTGTGCTTCCTTAATTTGTTCAGGCAGTTGGGTGCTGATAGTAAGCTGTAAAGCTCGCACTCGCCTAGGCTTAGCTGTTTCTCTCCGGCTTAAGGCATCGGCAACCACATTTGCCTTCCCCGAATGATACTTGATAGCGTAATCATAGTCATTCAGTAACTCCACCCAGTGTCGTTGCCTCATATTTAGTTCCTTTTGCTCAAGGATATGCTAAAGACTCTTATGATCAGTGTAAATGGTGCCTTTGGTACCGTACAAGTACTGTCTCCAGATCTTCAAGGCAAACACTATTGCACCTAATTCCAATTCATAGGTGGTATAGTTCCTTTTGTTAACCTTAAGTTGTCTCAAAGCGTAGGCTATCACCTTCTCTCGGTGCATCAAGACACAACCTAGTCCCTCAATGGATGCATCACAGTACACCATGAAATCATCCGCTCCTTTTAGTAATGCCAGTATCGGTGTACTGCAGAGTTTCTTTTACAACAACTGGAAGGCTGATTCTTGACTTTCTTCCTATTTAAACGTTGTACTTTTATGTGTCAAGACAGTGAGGGGTGAGCAATCTTGGAAAATCCCTCAATGAAGCGTCGATAGTATTCTGCCAATCCAAGAAATTTGTGTATCTCACTTGGCATCTTACGAACCATCCAATTCTTGATTGCTTCCACCTTTATAAGATTTACATGGATTCCTTTCTCATTCACAATGTGACCCAGAAACTGCACTTCTCTTATCCAGAAGTCACACTTAGAGAAGTTAGCATATAGTTGCTCCTTCTTCAACAGTTCTAAGACCAATCATAGGTGCTCTTCGTGTTCCTCCTTGGTCTTAGAATAGATCAATATGTCATCAAAAAACACGATAACAAACTGATCAAGGTAGGGTTTGCACACGCGGTTCATAAGGTCCATGACCACCGCAAGTGCATTAATCAACCTATAGGGCATGACCAAGAATTCATAATGGCCATAGCGAGTCCTGAATGTCGTCTTGAAGTTGTCTTTCTCTCGGACTTGTAATTGATGATAACCAGATTTTAGATCAATCATAGAATAGTAACTGGATCCCTGAAGTTGATCAAACAGATCATCAATATGAGGTAAGGGATATCGGTTCTTGATTGTGACCTTGTTCAACTCCATGCAGTCAATGCACATCCAAAATGTGCCATCCTTCTTCTAAACAAAGAGGATAGGGGCTCCCCAAGATGATGAGCTAGGTCAGATAAAGCCCTTATCTAGCAATTCCAGAAGTTGTGCCAACAACTCCTGTAATTCATTTGGTGCTAATCGATAAGGTGCTCTAGCTATTAAGGCTGCACCAGCAGTCAACTCAATCTGAAATTCCACTTGGTGATGAGGTGGTAATCTAGGCAGGTCCTCTTGAAACACCTCTGGAAAATCATGAACCACCAGAATATCCTCCATCTTCCTTTCCTCTTGTTGTTTGTCGGTCACCAAGGCCAGTATAGCTAGTCAACCTTTACGTAGCTTCTTTAGCGCCTTCATGATTGATGTGATGCCTATCACAGCACCACTCCTTCGCCCTTAACCGAAAGAAAGTCGATGTGCTCAAGAGGGATATATACAATCTTCTCATGACACACTACTTTTACTTGCCTCCCGAATAGCCAATCTATTCCTACAACTACATCAAAGCTCCCAAGTATAATGGGTATAAGATCTAGATCAAAAACATGTCCGACCAGTTCTATCTTACAACCCTTGTGAACATGCATGATATGAATTTGTTTACCATAAACTAACTCTACGGTATAGGTGATATCAAAGGTAGAAGGCATAGCATTCATAAGATTACTGAATTTAGTGGAAATAAAACTCCTATCTGCTCCAGTGTCAAATAACACAGTAGCATAACGACCATCTACAAGAAATTTTCCAGTTCAGTAGTAGGGTCGTTTAAAGCCTCACCTGAACCTATAATGAAGGCTCTCCTTTTGGCTCCACCATTATTGCCACCATTGTTTCCACCATTCCCTATATTGTTGTTGTTGTTCATGTTTTTTCCCGCATCATTGCCATTTTTCTTCAAATTAGGGTAGTTTCTCTTGTAGTGTGCTTCCTTCCCACACTCGAAGCAACCTTTAGGTGTTTCTTGTGGTTGTTGTGGCTTCTTCTTCAGCTCGCCATGGCAGTCCTTTGCCACGTTTCCTAACTTTCCACACCTATGGCATTTGAAGTTATCATACCTGCTGATGATAGTTGTGACGGTTACACTTAGGATGCCTTCCCACGTATCCTCCTTATCCTTGGTTAGTATTGGCATTCTGATTAAAACCTTGGTTGTTTTCAAACTTCCTCGGTTGTTGCTGATGTTGTTGCTGCTGCTGGTTGCCTGAGGTTGATCCCTTATTTTTTGGACCATCCCACTTGCGTTTATGGTCTGGTACACTCGCCACCATCGGTACACTAGCTACCGCACCCTATTTTAGCAGTTTACATTGTTCCACCGCCTAGTCAGTCAATTTGTGAGCTAACGGAATTGCTTGCTGAATGGTAGTAAGGTTGGAGGTAGTGAACATGCTTTAGATTTTAGGAACCAAACCATGCAGCTACAACTTTATTCTTTTGTACATCGGGGTCACCATCCCGGGGCACAATGTAGCCAACTCATGAGACCTGGTAGTGTAGGCCTTAATCTCAGAACCTTACATCTTTAGCTGTCACTGCTCCATCTCCAGTTTTTGTACCTCATCACGAGGACAATACTCCTCAGTCATTATTGCCTTGAACTTATCCCAGGGTAGGTTGTTTGCCATCGCCTAACCCAACATTTGAACCTGGGCATTCCACCAAGAAAGTGTCGCACCCTCGAGAGTCCCGATCGGGTACTTCACTTGGTCAGCTGGCGGTAGTTGCATTTGGCAAAGACTTATTCGGTTTTCTCGAACCACCTAACCAATCCAATAGCACCTTTAGCTCCACTATAGGTATGTGGCTTGCAATCCAGGAAAAATTTGTAAGTACAGGGTGGGGCTCCTGTTTCAGCAAGTCAAAATTGTTTAGTTTAATAGTTTAAACAAGCAATTAGAGTGGTTGTCAAATCACTTGTATCATTTACCTGCTGCCTGAGCAGCGGGCATTTATGCAGCGTGCACTACAGCCACTACCACCTACACATGCTCATTGATCAGAGCAGCCACTTCTGCGGGAGTCATGTTAATCGCTCTCATGCCACGCCCACGTCCAGCGCCACGTCCATGTCAAAATTTTTAGTTTTTCAGTTGGGTGGGAAACAACCCTTCCCATATAGGTTTTGAAATGAAAAACACTACGCAATCTAAGTTAAATGAAATGGAATATCAGTCTCGAACATTGGATCCATCACTGTCTTCTTCCATCTCTTCAGGCTCTTCTTCCTCTATTGGGGCTTCCTCAGGTTCTTCCTCGGGATCTTCTTCCAGTTCTTCTTCAAGGTATTCTTCTTCTTCTGGTTCCGCTTTGGGTTCCATAGCTATATGCATCACCGCGAATTGTGCCTCCAAGGCAGCAAGTCTCACCCCATGATCATGTATGGTGTCGTCTCGAGCCTCTGATCGGTGAGTTGTTTGAGCCATCCTGTTAGCTAAAGTGCATTCATATTGATAGCACTCGTATTATAGGTCTTTCATTCAGCCACTTCTTTCTTTGTCTCTCACATAGGATGTCGTAGTTCGATGACCAATCCTGTAAGCCACTGACATCGTAGCTTCTCCGTGTCCAAGGCAACAACCAAAACTACAATCATCTGCTCAATAGATTGTTTTATCAAAGGGATGGAAAGTGTAGATTGCTCAGAACTGTTCCTATCCTTGGCATCTTAATAAGCACACGCTCCCTATACATCATATGGTCCACATATTTAGGATAGAAGCTCTAATCTCATGGGGCATCGCGTTCCATCAACGTGAACAGTTGATCCCAATCTATCTCACCAAGGGGTAGTCAAGTTGTGGCCATTCGGGTGTTCAGTCTGGTACAGGAGGAGGATGAGGGGAATCAGAACGTGTAGGGGAATCAGAACTTGCTGGTCTCTTACCCCCAGCTCGTGAGGATGATGCCATACTACAGGGACATGAGGTGTATGCCAATGAGTATACAGTAAGGATATAAGCAATGAGTAACTAACTAACTATGTGCGGTTATAGACTAGTGTGCATGCAACCTAGTTCCCTATAACCAATGGCTCTGATACCAATCTATCACACCCTCAAAATCCACATGTGGGGTTTTACCGTGAGGCGTGTGAACAAACCAGGATCCCAGTCATTAGTTACTCAGAATGAAACTATATGCAACGTATGAAATAAATAAGAGTTTGTAACTTTAAAACATTTGCGGAAGTGTTTCATAGATAGTTTAAACTACAAGTACTAAAAATGTAAATTGGCAAAACACATGCCAAACCATAATTTAAACCAAATGTAAATCAATTCAAAGGTAAATGACATCAGATTATAAATGCATATGCTTGACCCGTGCGTGCTTCTATGGTGGCTGTTAATGACTTGAGAATAGCATACTAAAAGAGTCAACACAATGGTCGGTGAGTTCAAGTGTTTGTGTTAACATAAATAATAACAGTGATAAAACATAAGTAATGTGCTAAAACAGATAGCTAGTTTAGTTCCACAAGTAGTAAGTATAGTGATTTCACGATCGAAGCTGACACGTATTTTGCTTGTTTGCCTCCCATCACAACCTACCAAGTTGTGATGATGTTTGTGTTTAGGATAATATTGCACCCGTTTGACCTCGAGTCGCATAGGTGGGGCTTGTCAGGCCAAGTAGTAATACCTAGCGTTTCCTGCTAGTTATAGTATTAACGATCCGAAAGTGTGTGGACTTTCATGGTAATATTACACTACCTTATACTAGCACAATCTTATCTATAATAGCGTTTGTAAAAGAAACAGTATGCTGTCTCCCCAAAAAAGAAAGTAAGTAAAAGTAGTGGGGCATGAACTCACCTTGTATGCGCATACACAATATAAAAGCTTAACTCGAAAGAGATGAAAAGATAACCTTCAGAGGTTACCTAGAACACGCAAGTACATAAGTACGTGTACACAGAAACTCTAACAACAGTAAGTGCACAATTAACACATTGACCAATGGTTTAGGAAACGAGACTCATTTGAGGTAGTTGACCCATTTGACCCATTGGTGATGTGTTTAAAATTGCTCGAACAAATAATATATCATATTAACAATCATGTTTGTAAAGATTACCATACTATGCACATAAATCACCTTCATCACCATAAACCCAAACAAGATAGTCAAACCCACATACATGGATAGCATGATCACTGTCACATTCTAATTTGCCAAGTTACATGACCTAGACATTCATACTATGATGATTAAACACTATGGCACAACCCACATGCATAATCTTGTGCTTTGTGATTTGTGCATCCTACTCTTTGAGACTTAAATTGTTGAGTCTGAAAATATATGCTACTAAAGAAACTATTAGAGAAAGTGTGTTATGGGGATTTAAGGTGAACGAAAGACACAAAAAAGACAAAAATTTGTGATGTCAATACAGCTTGATTTGTTGGTAGATATTACTAAGGAGGGGGAGATGCTTAGAGTAGATTGTATTTTGCTTGTTAGCCACTCACACTGGATACACAACAAAATGAAATTCCTTTCTCTATTCATTATCTTATATATTAAGTGTAGTGTGGGATGGGTGGGGGATTGGGGAAATACCATGGCTACAATGAGATGGGAACCGTGGGGTGGGTGTAGGGTTGGGACTGCTCAAAATGTTGCATTGAGAGTGATCTTTAGACTTGGTGAGGTAGGATGGGATACGGGAAAATTTGGTTGGGAAGGAAGTAGGGGAAGAAAGTTGGTAGACAAACCTGTTATATTCTTTGAATTAAGGAGTCTCTTGTCTAAGTGTACTTTACTTATTCAGTCCCAGACTTTTATAGGTTTTTTAGTCTGCTTTATTTTGTTCTTTCTTGAATTGCTGAAATGCTTACATTTAGCATTCAAACAATTTGTTGCCAACCTTATGTGGGGAATAGGATTTTCTTATATGCTGGAGTTTAGCAAAGCCTTTAGAGAAATAAGGATGGTTCATGCTATGAGTTTTTTGATGTCCTAATATCCCTCTTATTGCTTTTATTTCTTGATCCCCTCATGGCATCAAAACCTTATATACAATCTTTTCTTGTATACCTTTTATTGTTTTTTAGCCTTTGAGTCACTTCAACTTTGGAGCTGGGTTTACTAGGGTAATCTGGGATGGGAAGGGAGTATACACAAGTTTAGGAGGAGAAGTTTTATGATGTTGTGTAGATGGCCTTTCGAATGCAAGAGGTGGGTAAAGAAGTTTCAGTTAGACAATTTGGGGATATGCAATTGTAATGTCACATGCTTTAATGTTCAGAATTATACTGATGGGAGGGGGAATAGCAAAAAGTGGATGAATGTTTGCTGTGAAAAAAGGAATAAACCCCTGTCTTCTACAAATGATTATATTCTTTCTCTAATTGATAACACTTATGAAGGGGAGACTATTATTGAAAGATCAATTGAATGTAACAAAGGTAAATACTATGGAAATGCTATTTTTATGCTGATGTGCTCATGGAAGATCAGTAAAGAATTTGAGTATATTACTCTGCATGGGGAAGAATGCATGCTTCTTTGTTTTTGCAATACTTAGAGACAAAGGAACTTCATTAGAATTTTTTTTGAGTTCCCATAATTATTATAGAATTCATAAGGGTATTATTTTTGAAATACCAAGTGGCAATTTGTTGGAATGTCATATTCAAAAGAGAGGGGATTTGAGTTTGGGTTATAGGTGTGCTGGTGGGTTATTGCATGGAAGAGAACTGTATTGTTATGGGATTTAGAATTTTAGTATTTGGATTGATGAGTGTTGGGTTTGGAAATGGCACTACTTTAATAATAGATGTCAATTGGGTTGTATTTGGTTTGTTACTAGTGGGTTGAGACTAACCCATAAAAGGAATTATTTCAACAAGGATTGTGTTTGGGCTAAGTTGAAGGATATGTTTTTTTGGATTCTTAATTGGGCTAGCCATCTTTGGAATATGTTGCCTTTACTTCTTGGGTCGTCTTTGGTCTAGAAAGAAATATCTTTTATGGTATAGAACTTGTATAGATCATAAAATGTGTATTTTTTTCTTCATTTCTAGGAACCATATCCTTTGGGCAATCTCTCGGGATATTGGTTGCCTTTAATTGTAATGGTTGTTTGTTTGTTATAAAATTTTGCCAGGGCACTGCCCTTTTTCCAAAAAAAAATTCATCATGTAACCAATTGACCTAATTCATGTATTCTAACAAGTTAAACATCATTCATAACATACTATCACGCTCCTAATATCAAAACCATGACCAAATTCACAAGACCACATGTTTCATATAATAGTTTTCCTTTTGGGAAAGGGTATCCCAACATCTATCTAACACCTAATACATTCATAAATTCATTAAAAATATACCAATTCAAGCTCACGTTATCACCTAGACATGTTCAACACCAACCTATCATCATAATTCATTAATTTCATAATTAAAAGTGGTAACACCCGGAAATTTTGTTTGGAGTGTCATGCGACTGGGGTGTCCATACGCATGGAAGTCATGTGACTAGTGTCCCATACGCATGGAAGTCATGCGATTGGAGTCCCATACACATGGAAGTCATGCGACTGGGGTGTCCATATGCATGGAAGTCATGCGACTGGGGTGTCTATACGCATGGAAGTCATGCGACTGGAGTGGGCATACGCATGGAACTCATGCGACTGGACTGTAGCATTTAAGGGAGAGGGAAGCCCTTACCCTCTCCCCACACTCATAAACATCAGCCATAGAAAGAAAGAAGAGAGAAAAAGGGAGAAGAGAAGAAGAAAGCTTGTTCGAGCGGGTTCGAGAGTGCAAAATCGACGCGTAGCTAGTCCAAACGAAGCTCTTATTCTTCTTCTAGTTTGTGTGAGTTCTAGGAACCCTAATTTACTTGTTTTCAACCGATTTTGGGGATGGAACACATAGAAACCCGTTTTTGAAAATGTGTGTGTTTGACCCATTTGGGTGTGGTTGTGTGTAATGTGTTTAGAGGGTGATTTCGGAACTGTATGTGCTTGTATGGTGTCATAGTATGCTTCCCTAAGGTTTAGGAGGGTTGATTTGGGCTTAGAATGACTTTGGAAGGGATTGGAGGTCGAAAGTCGTGGCTGTAGTTCGGGATGAACTGCAGTCGACGCCCAGTTAGGGCTAGGCGACTGGAGGGCCAATCGGCCGACTGTGGGACGACTGAGGTTCATTCGCACGACTGAGATTCAATCGCACGACTGGGGTCCAGTCGCATGACAGGTCATATGACTGAGAGCCCAGTCGCATAGGTGTCCATTCGCACGACTGAGAGCTCAGTCGTATAGGTGTCCATTCGCATAGTGTCAATCGCACGATTAGAGGTTCACTCACATAGGTTCTCATCAGTATTAGTTCCATTCGCATGAGACTCATCCCCATTGAGTCCATTCGTATGAGGTCCATTCGCCTAGTATTCATTTGCACGATTGAGAGTCCATTCGCACGAATGGATAATCATTCGCATAGGCGTCCAATCGCATGATGTATAGTTGCATGGAGGCCATAAGAATGAAGGGTGTCCAGTCGCCCAAACAGGGCTGTTGTACCCGGGGACGAACATAGTTAGAGTACTGACTTTCGAGGGAAGTGCAGAGGTAAGTTTTGACGTAGAAGTTCCCGTAAGTGCATGTAAGATGGTCGTTGAGGCCTTAGAAGTGATGTTGGGCATGATGATGATAGTGTTGCATGTTTACGCATGATGTCTGTATGTTAAGTATGATGTAGCCCTATATAATGCTGATGACTGATGACTTGTAAATGTTGATGTTCCTTGTATCATTGTATGCTTATCTTTTCTGTGACTTTACATCCTATGTTAATGAACAAAATGAAAGTATTAAGAAACATAAAGTGAAAGATAATAAAGAGGAAAATGATGAACGAATGCATGCATTAATAATGAAGGTGAGTAATAAAGGCTTGCAAGCAGAAAGAAAGGAGGTTCACGACTCATTGAGAGTTGTTAACTCAACTGTGTGCGTGTGTTACAGCGTGTGATCTTGGCTAACTCATAAGGGGACATAGACACAGTGGGAGTTTAGTTTTGGTAACTGCTCCGATACGTGTGATGTGGTATTTACTATGTGCTATGTATCGTGCGATTTTGGCCTACCTCATGTGGATTATGTAGCGTGCGATTTTGGCTAACCCATGAGATGGCGTGCGATTCTGGCTAAACCTCAAGAGTTCTCACACACAGGGGGAGTTGGTCTTGGTGACCTCTCCGTTGGGGCGATTTGTGCGATATGTACCATGGAATTCATAAGGGGACATAGACACAGTGGGAGTTCAGTTTTGGTAACTGCTCCGATACATGCGATGTGGTATTTACTGTGTGCTATGTAGCG
>BJCO01004775.1:0-22246 GCA_018326465.1 Flaveria floridana
TAGATTGAGATTTTTTAGTGTATATTGTGAATTTTATGATATGAGTTGGTTTTTATATTATTTTTATAATATTATATGTCTATATATTATAAAAAACTAAAAAATAAAAAATAAAGAAAATAAAAAATGAATTTCGGATATCCGAATCACTATCTGAATCCGTATCCGAAATTTCGGATATCCGAACTATCCGAAATTTTCGGATATCCAAAATTCGGATATCCGAAATTTCGGATATCCGACTTTGAACACCCCTACTTTCAATATAATACAAAAATAGCACAATGTAATTTGTATAATAGAACAATTTATTTCAATGTAACATTATAATAGCAAAAAAAAATTTAAAACTTTTTATAATAAAAAAAGAGTGATATAATTGTCTATCATATAACTTATACTTTGTTATTATTGTGTTTTATGGGAAGTAAAGGATTGTTATGCTATAATAATAGCGTAATTGAACCTAATGTTCTTGTGTAAACATGCAAAAACTCATCAAGATCGACCGAACTCTTAATTTTTTTAAATATTTTCATTAGAAAAAACTAACAGGGTTAACTTTTAATTAATAAGAGATTGTTGGAGGAAAACACGCTTATAGTTGGGAGTATCATTAAACATTTTATGTGTTGGGATTAATACCAACTAATGATTGAAAGTTGTGATAATTAGAATCCAATAACCCATTATAAAAATAAGTTACATGTAGTATAGTTTTATTAAACATACTCTAGTTAAGCAATTAGAAATCATACTATTACCTTGATTGAAAAGAGAAGAGAATCATGGATTCACAAAACTTGAATCGTTCACTATAGCAACATAAAAAAAGGAAAAAAAAAAACCCATCAGAAACTAGGGTTTGTGAAGAAGCACTTTCATGCAGATAATATTTTATAAACAATAACCTATTAGCTAGCAATATAGAGAGAAAACAAATAAGATAAAAGGAATAAAAATTTCTTATTGATATCAATATGAATATGAATGCTCTGACTATAAATTCTCACACATTTATACCGTAATAATTATAAGATGGGAGTTAAGCATACAGAGAATCACCATATTATGGCGCATGTATGTGGAGAATTGCTTTAATTTATATATTTATAACATTGTTCATTTTAACCACTTGCATCCCTAACATTTGTTTATTTTAACCACTTGAATCCCTACGGTTTCAAAATTGTCGTCTAACCCCTAACGTTTCATGTTATCTTCATTCTGTTAAAATTATTATTAAATGAGTAAACTACCCTTAAAATTAAATAATAACAAAAAAACCTTGTGGGTCTTATCCATCAACATCTTCTTCTTCAAATCACCACCACCACAACCACCCCCATCACCAACGCAACCACCCCCATCACCACCACAACCACCCCCATCACCACCACAACAACAGCCGCATCACCACCACCAACACAACCACCCGGCCGCCACAACAGCAGCCGTATCACCACTACCACCACAACCACAACAGCCACATCACCACTACCACCACAACCACAACAGCCACATCACCACCACCAACACAACCACTCGACGGCCACAACAACCCCTATCACCACAACCACCCGGTCGTCAACACAACAGCCTCATCACCACCACCACACCCACTCGGTCTCTGCCACAACAGCCTTCTTGTAATGATGTGGTGGTGTGAATATTCAACTGTATCTTCATCACCAACTCAGAGATCATCTTCAATCGCATCTTCATCTTCATCTCATCTTCAATCAATCCCTAATTTCATTAAAACCCCTAAACCAATTCAAATTTATCCCAAATGAACAACATCAATCTTCAACTCCCACAACACCAGCATCTCAACTGCCCTAGATGCGACTTTAACAACACCGAATTCTGCTATTACAACAACTACAACCTCACTCAGCCCTTATTTGACCAATAATGGAAACCTATGGAAAATTCCCATCGAAGGTGGTACTTGCAAATCGACGATTAATAAACGATCTTCAACCTCCAATAAACGGCCTGTTGATTCGTCGATTTGTTCGTCAACGGCGGCTGATCCGTCGCCTCCTGCGGCTCGATTGAAGCTCCAAGGTTCCGCTGTTTTAGAGTTTGATCATAATCGAAGTGTAGGATGTGGTGGAGGTTTTGATTCGGTGTTGAAATCGAATCATCAAGGGAGTTTTGTTGATGGTTTGAAGTTGAATTTGAGTGATGGATCGGAGAAAGAGAGTTTGAATGGAACTATGGGGTCGGAGGTGTTTCAAGTGAACTTGATACCAATTCCGATAAAATGCAAGGCCAGATTTTGAAGGCTATTTCACAAAATTCCCATGTCTCCGGTGGTGGGTGGTGGTGTCGATGTGTGGTGGGTGGTGGTGTAGATAGGTGGTGGTGGATGTAGGTGTGTGTTTATGGTGGTCAAAAGAGAATAAGAAGAAGATGTTGGTGGTCCCATAACTTTTTTATTTATTTTTTATTTCTTAGGGTCATTTTAGTCTTTTTATAAAAAAATTAACGGAATAACTAACGGTGTTAGGGTTTTGGATACAAATAGATATAAAAATGAAACATTAGGGGGTCATTGGCAATTTTAAAACCGTACAGATACAAGTGGTTAAAATGAACAAATGTTAGAGATGTAAATAGTAATTTACTATTTATATTAATATATCTTCATTTATTAGAATTAAATACATGGGTACATGTATAATACAAACATAGGATTGAGATAATTTGTTCACCCTATATTTTTGTGATAAGTAGTAACTTGCGTTAAATTGTCAAGATCGAACATATCATTATTTTTTGTTGGAATAACATTATTATTACACATATAGAATATTATGTTATTTTTATGCATATGTATAAATTCGTAAGCATAAAAAATTTACAATGGTGTAAATTACACTTACATCTATATATATTTATAGATGTAAGTTAGACTTACATGTTTCTTCACTTTTTTACATTTAAAAATTTACACATGGACATAATCTTAAGCATAAACCCTAAAACTTAATTTCTAAAGTTAAACCTTAAAATTAAACGCTAAATCTAAGAAGCAGTTCAAGGGAAAAAACAAAAAAAAATGGTCCATTTTGATGGTTAAAGTCATGTGTTGCTAAGCTGCAGGCGTTGAGTTTGATTCTTGTTATCTCCATTATTCATTTTTCCTTGTTTCATTTAAAACTTGTGGGTGAGAATTGATCCCTTGTTCCCAAATAAAGCGTTCACCCCATAGGACCATTCATGCACATTACTTCATATTACGTTTAGTAAAAAACTTATTGCATAACAGTTATACAACAACATCTAATCTCTATAAAACTTTTAAAACACAATACATATCATATTCCCGAAGACCAAACGATATAAACATAGTTCACATATATTCGTAAAAATATAGAGATTGTTAGTCCAAAACTATGACTACCTATGATATTAATATTAAAGCACGAGTTATCGGTGTGCCGCAGTATGGTTGCCACTTGCTACAGTTGGTTTTTTTCGGTTGTTTTGGCTCGTTTCGGAGTCGCTGGAAAATGGCAGAAGACTCTCGGATTTGCACAGAAAAGAGAGGAAAGAAGGGGATTTCGTGTGCTCTTTTTATTGTACAAATCGTGACCTTTATAGGTTGAGAAAATGTGTTTACTATTTAACTTATCGAATTGGAAGAGGACATGGAAGATCTTGTTGTCCGCGTAAATTCCATTTTGATCCGAAAAACTTACCCATAAGAACACAGGGAAACGAAAACACGTCTTTAATAATAATAATAACTAATTTTCCCCCATGCTACGCGTTGGAAGTTTGATCATTTTTTCCCACACTACGTTGCATGACTTTGTATGCTATAGGCACGACTCATTGGAAACCACAAAAATAAATATCGTACTAGTTTTGATAATACCAGTACCGGAAAGAATGATGATCATTCATAATCAGTTTGTCATGATATTACAATGGTGATTGAAATCACTATAGACTTGATACAAAAAATATACCCTACTTTGAATATAACTGCGTTTTCATAAAAACCAAAATTATAACATTATAAAAAATTTAATGACAACCACACAATTTGTTTTTAAAAAAGTTACCAACGAAAGTTATTTCCTTGTGCCATGTAGTAAGAAAGAGTCTGGTCATTTTCCCCAACGCTACACAATTTTGAGTTTGGTCGTTATTGACTCGGTCCGTCGAAAAACATTAAAGCCAAAGTCAATCTGGTCCTAATAATATCGATACTGGGAATGACATTTTCTTGGAAAAATCGGTTTGACGGTACAAATCTTTTTAAAAAAATTATATTAGTGTAGACAAGGAAAAAATAAAGATAACATATTCATTTTCATAGAAAAGACTACGAAAAAAAGTTATCAAAGAGAAATAAAATTATTTGAAAATGAAAGGGATATAAAACGTAAATTAAGAAAATTTAATCTATTATACTTTTATGATAAATTTATACAAAACTAGTTTTTATGCCAAAATTAAAGAATCCTATAGCATAGGGTACAAACGAGTGAGCGGAATGACTCGTTTGCACCCCTACTATAGCATGATATTCAAATTTATCTTATACATATAGATGGTTAGTTTTTTCATATGCTACGCATTGCATCGTAATAAAATATAAACTACAGTCGATCCCAACCTGGACTATATTACATTGAAACGTAGAGTAAATCGAATTTATATGATTGCATGAAAACCCTTATTATATTTGACATAACTTCTTTCCAAACAAATTTATCTCGTAACGTAAACCAACTCAAAACAATATAAAAAAACAAGTGAGGTTGCCTGGAAAATGAAATTTTCAATTTAAGAATTATGGTTATACTTATAAAATTAACTGTGAGGTTGCCTGGAAACGAGGGGCCTTACAGAACTAGTTTTGAATCTAAGAGAAACAATGCTAGTTTAGACAAAGAATGTGTTGGGTCTGATAAGGCTGGTGCAACCAAAACAAACACTTAACTTGATTTTGGTAAAATTTATGAACGACTTCCGAAGATAAAGCTGCATTTCCAAAGATAAGTCCATCACCTTCCGAAGCCAAAACTAGAAAAACTTCCGAAGAGAAACTTAGTCTTCCAAGACTAAGTTTACTCTTCCGAAGTATAAAGAAGATAAAAACTGGAAGCAACTGATTCGAAGGAGTTGTTCCTTCCGAAGCCAAAGTAGCTTCGGAAGACTATGTCTTCGGAGGTTTACTCACCTTCGGAAGAAGCAACTGTGACGAGTGGATAAAGTAAGGTGTCTATCAGTCAACTGCTACACTGACAGACTGCATGGAACTTCTCCATGCGGGTATGTTTGACCTTACTTTATCCACTGCTCACCCATTATAGATTAGTACAGTTGTCAACTTTAGTTGGTGATAAAAGGTAAGTCATAGACATGTCATGACTACCTAATACTAGGATAATTCTTTATCTTAGTTTACATACTTCTAGCAACTGTAGTATTTTGTCTAGTTGTATTTCCCAGCTAATTTTCCAAGTATGACCGGCTGTAGATAGTAGTATATATAACTCTCATTGTAAGCTCATAAGAGCATGCTTGTAAGAGTCTTGTAAACTTTGAGTTGAGAATTAATGTATACAAGTATCTTGAAAACCTGTTCTTATGTCTTGCTTACTTAGTATATTATTATCAACTCTTACAGGATTCTGCTTCATCGTTTGAGTGTAACTTAGTGAGCTTAAAAGAGAACCATTGTGTTAAGTGACTTGTATCAATCCTGCAATTAGTATTAGAGCATTCAGGCTCTTGATTGTGAGATCTTACCATCCCAAATCATCTTTACTTTTCACTCATACACTCACCTCACTCAAAACGGCCACGAACTAGAAATCACAAGAATTTGAAATGGGAACGAAGACTAAAGCTCCTATCATCACTCCTAAAAATTTTAGATCCTGGCGTATGCACATTGAAGGTTTCATTTAGTATCAAGACACCAAATGTGGATATCTATCACTAATGGTCCTTACAAGCCAAAGGTGGCATCACAAGATGGCAAATATGCCATGATAGAAAAGGATGTCGAAGATTACTCAGATGAAGACCAAAAGAAGATGGGCATCGTTAGCAAAGCCATGACTGTACTGCTTACAGTCATACCAAACTCCATCATGGTAGGCTTTAAGCATTGCAAGACAGCCAAAGAACTCTTTGATGCTTTGACTCAGATGTACTCTGGTTCTAATGACTCAAAGAAAGATTCTATGAAGCATCAGTTCAAAAACTTTACCTATATTACCGGAGAGACTCTTAACCAGCAATATTTCTGGTACATGGATCTTATCTCATCACTTCAGTAAGTTGGAGTTTCTCTTAAGAAAAGAGATCTAACAAGGAAGTTCATGAGTGCACTTATTCAAGAGTGGACTTTTTACTATGTCTCTATCAAGAGAATAGAGAATTTTAACACTCTCATAATGACTGAACTATTCGGCATTCTTGATGGATATCATGTAGAGATGGGGACTCAGAAAGGCATTAGATGAACAGAATTTCAGGTCCTTCCACTAGCAATGCTCTAGTTGTTGCTAAAGGATCAAGAAACCCCCAGTCCCAACAGTACCTGACTTACTCCCAGCAGCAACCATGTTCTTCTGGTGCATATATTACTTTCCCTTAAACACCAAAGTTTCAACAGGCTTAATCAAGTCCCTTCCCGGACAATTGTGCCTTTGTTTTGAGAAATGAACATTCTAGCGACTTTTATTTCTGCTTTGAAGACCTAGAATGCTTCAGCCCAGATGATGATGTTGAATACATGGACATAGTCCAACAAATGGCTTTGCTGACTTATAGAGCAAAGAAGTTCTTTAAAAGAACTGGAAGGCAGTTCCTTTAAAGCCTAACCAACAACAAATTCGGGTTTGACAAAAGCAAGGCCAAGTGCTACAACTATAATCAACTTGGTCATTTTGCCAGGGAATGCAGAGCTCCAAAATCCAATCTAGGAGCCACTCAAGCCTCCACACATCCTACCATACATAAAGTTACTTCTACTGAACAATAAACTACTGCTGTTTCTTAAGAAGTTGACTGGAGCTTCATAGTGCAAGAAGTGACTCCTGCTCAAGCACCCATGGCTGGAACTGATAACAGCAAGGTATATGAACATCTTTGCACTCCAGCTTATATTGCTAAAGTCAAACTGTATTAGGACTATAACATAGAAATCAAATCTGATATTGAGTCCTTAAACATCTTAAAATCTTATTTTAAAAGGGTATAGTCTGACTATAAATTAAAATTTGAAGAGTTAAAAAGAACTGTGTCCTCTTTAAAGCATGAACAAACTAATTACAGGACTCAAATCAAAGATTTAATTTCTAAGTTAACTGAGGCTCAAGCCCAGCTAGTCATAGCTGTGGCTAAAGCAAAGAAGTATGCCATTGAAGAGCACAACTTCCAACCCCTTCTTTCATCATCCTCCCACTCAAATTATGTTATCAAAATAAGGGTGGGTTGGGAACCAATGAAATTGCTCCACCATATTCTTATGAGTCTATAAGACAACCAAGATGTGGTACTGAAGAGCAAGAGGTTCCATCTACTGACCCCCTATCTTTTGAGAGGAAGAATGATACAAATATGGAGACCAATACAGGAAAGGATCAGATAGAGAAATCGATCCTCACCTATAATGAACAACCCCTGACCACCAAAGCTAGAAGAAACAAAGCCAAGGGAGCCAGGAAAACTGCCAAGAAAGTAGCTGAGTCCAAGCTAAAGATAGACCCAAAGCAAAAAGATGTGTTTATCTTAGCAGGATTCCAGGTGGTTGAATGATTTGATCCAGGAAAGGAATGTAGTACTAGCACTCCTATCCAACTAAAGGATCAGAAACTGAAGGGGAAGACTGTTAAGAAATGCATGAAACAATAGTCAGCACACCCCATAAAAGGTAACATTGAATGCATAATATGTGGTCTGCACAACCACATGGCTAAAGATTGTTACTACAATCCTGCAAGTACACATTATGTAAATAATGTTAAGAAGGAAGATGTCAAGCACGGTTTCACATTTGGACCTTATCACATGGTTCAAATGTTAAGAAAAGGAAAACTTACTTTTGAAGCCAAATTGCTTTTGGAAGAAAATCATTCTTCCGAAAGAAAAACATCTTCGAAAGAAAAGTCAAAGAAAATTGTAAAGAACAAGAGAATTCCTTTAAAACCATCCGAAAAGAAGACTGCTTCAGAAGAATAGGTTTTGAAAGCTTCTTTCGAAAAGAAAGAAGCTTTGGAAGAAAG
Organism: Flaveria floridana; assembly: GCA_018326465.1. Classification (NCBI taxonomy): domain Eukaryota; kingdom Viridiplantae; phylum Streptophyta; class Magnoliopsida; order Asterales; family Asteraceae; genus Flaveria; species Flaveria floridana. The sequence continues at coordinate 8,265 of BJCO01004775.1, forward strand.
CTATACTGCTCAAGCTTCATCAAGCTCATCTTCACTGGTCAACCAAAGGATGGAATGGAAGATCAAAGAAGATATTGCAGCCCCAACCTCTTCTTCCAAAACCACAATTGAACCTCCATGTCTACATTTGGTTCAATTTTATCATCCACATTGGAGAACTCAAGACTAACAAGGCTTGGGTTTCCAATAGCAACTAACTTTTCACCTTATGTGCAGGGACATCCATTTGACAAAAATGGAAATATATGGATTGTGGACAGTGGATGCTCAAGGCACATGACTGGGAATAGATCTCTTCTTCAACAATTTCAACATTTTGATGGAGGACCTATTTAGTTTGGAGGTGAAACCGGAGGATACATTTCAAGTTAAAAATTGATAAAGTAAACTTTGTCAAACAGCTTGAACACAACCTATTAAGTGTTTTCACAATTCTATGACCAAAAGCACCACATGCTTTTCATAGAATATAAGTGCATTATTGTCAAACTTGGGATGACAATTCCTCAGGAATTGGTGCTTCTTAGATCTCCCAGGAAAGGGGATATGTAGAAGCTTGATATGAAAAATATTTCCTCACTGGTAAAGTATCATGCTTTCTTTCCAAAGCTAATGGTGATGAGTCAACTCTATGGCTTAAGAGAATGTGTCATTTTATTTTAAGACCATGAACAAGCTGGTCAAAAATAACTTGGTGCATGGTGTGCCTAAAAACGAATTTATTTGCAAGGATAATTGTGTTGCTTGCCTAAAAGGGAAACAACACAAGGTTCCTCATAAATCCAAAGAAGTGAACTCTACCACCACACTATTACACTTGTTGCACATGGATCTCTTTGGTACTACAAGTATAATGAGCATTGAAAGGAAATAATACTACCTTATGATTGTTGATGACTTTATTAGATATACATGGGTTTTATTTTTAAAAACTAAGGGTGAAACTGCTAAAATTTTAAAATCTTTTATTCTTAAAATTGAGAACTAAATAGATCATAAGGTAAAAAATTTTAAGAAGTGACCAAGGACTGAGTTCAAGTATCAAGTTCTTGACTCATTTTGTGATTCTAAGGGGATCACCAGACAATATAGTGCTCCCAGAACTCCTCAACAAAATGGTGTTGCTGAGAGGAAAAATAGGACACCTATTGAGGCTGCTAGTACAATGTTAGCTGACTCAAAGCTGCCTCTAACATTCTGAGCAGAGGCAGTTAGCACTAAATGCTATGTGCATAACAAAGTACTTATAGTTAAGCCTCATGGAAAAACCCCTTACGAGATATGAAACAAGAGACCACCATTCATTGGTTTTATTAGGTCCATTGGTAGCAAGTGCACCATACTTAACACAAAGGACAATTTAGCAAAATTTGCTAAAATGTCGGATGATGCTATCTTTGTTGGATACTCTTCAAGCTCCAAAGCTTATAGAGTATACAACATTAAGAACCAACAATTTGGGGAATCATCCAATATTGTTATGAATGAGCACACTTCTTGTGTCAAGGGGAATGACCCTGAATATATCTTTAACTTAGAATTGTTTCCTAACTATTCTAAACCTTCTTGTGAGACTGTTTCAGCTAGAACAGGTGGACAAACAGATCCTTATGCAGATCAAATGTTTGAGTTACCAAGACCTCTTCCAAGAACTCCAGGCAGACATAAAGGTCAAGCTCCCATAGCTGGTAATCCAGAGAGTGTCACCATCTCAAGAACCAATGGAGCATCAACAAGTTGTCTGCCACATGAGCCCCAATCTTCACCAACAGACAACTTCAGAAATCAACACCAAGCTGTTAAAGGCAGTGACTTGGAGGAACAGGAAGCTATTGATCCTGCCTCATAACAACTCATGACTGATGTTGTAACACATCCATTAAATCAATCCTCATTGAATGGATGTGAAACAACAGCTGGTGGTGATGTTCATAATCCTGTGCAAAACATCTATAACCTAGATCTATCTCTGCAACTAGATATGATTCCTAGGCTCAGGATCCACAACATCCATCCAGCTGAGAACATCTTTGGGAACGTCACAGAAGGAGTAAAAACAAGAAGTCAAACCCATCAAGGGAATGTCTGCTTGTATTCATGCTTCTTCTCGAAAATTGAGCCCAAGAAAGTGGAAGAAGCCTTAAAGGACATCAATTAGGTTGAAGCAATGCAAGAGGAGTTGCTTAAATTCAAGAGGTAAAAGGTATGGAACTTATGTCCTCTACCAAAAGGCCAAGTCCCTATAGGTACCAAATGAGTGTTTAGGAACAAGAAGGATGACAGAGGTTTGATCATTAAGAACAAGGCCAGACTTGTTGTTCAACGATACACACCAGAGGAAGGAATTGACTACACAGATGTTTTTGCACCTGTTACAATACTTGAGGCTGTTATAATTTTCCTTACTTTTGCAGCATCCAAGAACTTCATTGTCTACCAACTTGACGTGAAATGTGCATTCCTGTATGGGGATATTGATAGGGAAGTCTATGTGTGCCAGCCACCTGGATTTGAAGACCCATAACATCCTAACTATGTGTGCAAACTGGACAAGGCGCTCTACGGACTACATCAAGCACCTAGGCTGTGGTATGAGACTTTGTCTCAATTTCTTCTCAAGAATGGCTATACCAGAGGCACCACAGACAAGAAATTGTTCATAGAGAAATCTGGTAAGGACATGTTGCTTGTACAAGTCTATGTGGATGATATCATATTTGGTTCCTCAAATGACCAAATGTGTAAAGACTTTGAGAGCACCATGAGGAAGAAGTTTGAAATGAGTTCAATAGGCAAGATGGAATTCTTCCTTGGAATTCAAGTAAAGCAGATGAATGAAGGGATTTTCATTAGTCAATCTAAGTATGTTAAAGACATCTTAGAGAGATTTGAGATGAAAGATTGTAAGCCAGCTAGGACACCTATAGCCAAAAATCACAATCTATGTCCTGACTCTGAGGGGGAGGATACTGATCAACATCAGTACAGGGTAATTATTAGGTCTCTAATGTACTTGACTGCAAGTAGGCCTGATATCATGTTTGCAACTTGCATTTGTGCAAGATATCAGACTGCTCCAAAGGTGTCCCACCTGGTTGCTGTCAAAAGAATCCTTAGATACCTCAAAGGAGCTCCTAAACTAGGACTCTGGTATCCCAAGAATAAGGATTTCAACCTCTATGGTTACACTGACAGTGACTATGGAGGCTGCAATATCAACAAGAAACCAACATCAGGAGGATGTCAATTTCTTGGTGGAAGGATTATTTCATTGCAGTGCAAGAAGCAATCCTGTGTGTCTACATCAACTGTTGAGGCTGAATACATTGCTGCTGCTAGCTACTGTGCTCAACTGCTGTGGATTCAAAACCAGATGATAGACTATGGATTCAACTTCATGGAGACCCCTATCCACATAGACAACCAAAGTGCCATTTCAATCACAGAGAATCGCGTGAAGCACTCAAAGACCAAGCATATTGACATCAGGTATCATTTCCTTCAAGATATTCATGAGAAGAGTCTCATAAAACTTGTTAATGATGATACAAATGAATAATATGCTGACCTGTTCATAAAGGCATTTGATGAACAGAGATTTAAATATTTAATTACAGCTATTGGGACGATCAACCTTGATTAAATCTCTTTTGAAAATGTTTTTAAATATGCCATGGCCTTTTTGTCTATTGATTACAATCTAAGCTCTGTTACAAAAGTATTCTTCACAAAATTTACTAATTATAAATTCTTCCGAAGAGAAATTTAGCTGCAAAAGAATTTCTCTCAGTCTTCCGCAGATAAATTCTTCTAAGTGTTTCTCCTTTCGTATAAGTTTTTGCCTTCGGAAGACTTTTGATCAAGTATCAAAATTTTCTTCCAAAGCCCTTTAACTTATGTTCTCGGAAGCAATCTAACTTTCGGAAGCAAATATGTCTTAGGACATCATTTACCTTCGAAAGAAATGATTTTCTTCGAAAGAAACACTTTGAGGAATTCACAAGTGTTTGTCCTTAGAAGCAATTTAACCCTCGCAAGAAATTTACTGTAACAGAAACATTTTCAGGCCCCACTCTATAAAAAGTGAAATTTTGTCAGCAAAAAGAAATGATGTTGGATTATTTAAATGGATTTATCTTGCCGCCTAAATCTTATCACAAATCTATACTGTCTTTTCACATCTTTTCACCTTATCCGATAAGATTTTACTCCATTTATACATAACCTCCGACTATCTTACTTTTCTTACCGTTACAAAATACCCAACATTCAGAGAAAAACCTCCCAAAAATCCCCAATATACATCATCTTTCTACATTACAAAATACCCAACAAAAGTTCCTACACTCCGTCACTCAACCAAATTTCTGAAACAGTGGCTCTTAATCCCCAACATAATCAGGTCGCGCTCCTTGATTCCACCAAGGATGCTGACTATGCCCCAATCATCCAATTTCTAAACCAGTCCACATATTTCACCACCCTCACCATAAACCCGACTATTTATTCCAATCATATGCCAAATTCTGGGCTAATGGACGGAGTGAAATTCTGAATAATCAGCGGGTTATTCGGTCAATGATAAGCAGCCAAGAGCTGATCATCTCTAAAACCACCATTCGAGAGCATCTGAAGCTCCATGATGCAGGTGCCCCTGTGGATTTCCCCAAAACAGACTTGGAAGAAACTTACATGCAAATGGGCTATGGAGGAAATGTGCAGAGGTCGACTGTCTATAAATACAACTTCTCATTCTACTGAAAGTTCCTTCTGCACATAGTCCTCCATTGTCTATCAAACAAGTCTGGGGGATGGGATCAAATCCCATATGATCTTGGGTGCCTGGTCAACGGAATGGTGAGGAACCGGAGGTTCAACTACTCCAAGTTTGTGCTGATGAATCTAATCAGCAATCTAACTAGGGATTCTTTCTACATGTATCCCCGGTTCATCCAGCACTTCATAAACTATGAGTTGGATCAGGATCGATTACATCTTGGTCAACCACCGTCGGTTCCTCACATCAAGCCTGGTGTCTTCAATATTTTGAAGAAGGTTTCACCAAATTTCACTGGCAGGTTCACTGATCTGCCCTAAGGTATGTTTGAGCCAATGGCTCATGGTGACATCCCTGACAACCCAGCAAGTGATGAGCCCCCACCAGACTCACCCATCATCCGTCACCCCATACAGCTCACTTATCATAGATGCCCAAAACGAACCCTTGATCAACCAACTCTGATTGATCAAGTCCCCTCTCTTCAACCCAAAAAGACTAGAGTAGAAACATGGGCTCCCACTCAGTCTGAGGTATCAACTTCCTCCCACATAGACCTCAATGTCACGGTTGAGTCTCCTCAGTCTCAATCAGATGAGCCCACTAACCAAGCCTTCAGCCCTCAGGTTGAGTCATAACACTCTCCTGAGTAACCAAAAAGAGACACCCACATCTTGGAATCCACTACTGGTGCAGGGGAATCCTTAGGTGATGACCAAGGTCCCGGGTCATTAGATTTATTTGTTGTATCTTTCCTTGACCTTTTAACCTGTCTTGATAAGACTATCATGCTACAACAGAGCTGTGAAGTTGATCCTTCTCACCACTCTTTTGATCAACAGAGCTCTTTGCAGCCTCTGATTTTCAACCCACATCAGGAACAAAGTACTGAGGTGAGTCCCACAGATGTGGAGGGGACTCATGTGGATAGAGCTGCCACTACTGTGGGTGCTTCATTAGTACCTCAGGACAGTGGTAACATCAATCAGTCTCTATCCATGGCAACTTTACGCATTCCTATCTATGAAAGAGACATGGATCAGCAAAGGAAACCTGGGTGCCAAGAAACCACATCAGGTGGTGAGGATGAGCATACTAGGTATGTTATCTCATCTCCTAATGATTCCTCCAATAAGGATGAGGGTAGTATGCAACTAACCATCAAGTATCTACTCTCTAAAATCGCAAACCTGGAATCCCAGGTTAGGATTTAGAAAGTAGATCTGTCACTCAGCAACTTGAGATTAACACTCTTAAGGCCCAACAAGCTAAGAAACAGATAGAAAGATTTGTTAGGCATGTACAAATCCAGGTCTCCGCAAGTTCTTCCTCTAGCTCATCTGACTATCAGGATGATGCTACTAAAAAGTAGGAGAGTTTGTAGGATCAAACATCTGTTGAGGGAGTATCTGTTCATTCGTTGGAGCAGGTACCACCTCAGGGGGAGATGGCTGCTCACTCTTTGGAGCAGACATCAACCCTCATTGAGCCTACCATTACCACAACCCCTCCTCTTGGAGTCATCTCCTCTATCCCAGCCCCTCTTGCACATACTCTCCTTGAGCCAATTTCTGCTGTTCAGATGGAACACATGATTTCCATCAATCTCGTAGACCAATTTCTGATGAAGTCCCCATCTGAACACTCCCTCCCTAATCATACTCTTACCTACTTTGGAGCTGAAGAGCTCCAAAGGATAACTGGACCTTCTACCTCTGGGAAGGGTGTTGGTCAACCTAAGGGGAGTGCGGAACCTGAGATTAACTTTGAAGGGGAAACACAAACCGATGGCCCAACACCTAACTTAGCAGGGCCAGAAAGTCAAGTTACTTTCGAGGCTAAGGAAATCTCTTCCGAAGCCAAGGAACTTCCTTCCAAGGCTAAGGAAATCTCTTCCAAAGCCAAAGAAATTCCTTCCGAGGCCAAGGAAATCCCTTCTGAGGCCAAGGAAATCCCTTCCGAAGCCAAGGAAATCCCTTCCAAAGCCAAGGAAATCCCTTCCGAAGAAGGTTTAATATCTACTTCCGAAGCAATCAAATCTACTTCCGAAGTCATGGAAGTTTCTTCCAAGGCGGAGGTTGAAGTCGCGGAAGTAATAGTAAATCTCTCTGCAACCATCTCTCCTTTGCCCAGCCAGCCTGAACCATCCAAACCTGAGTCTCCTAAGCTATCAGCTACCTCAGACCCTAAAGGAAAGAGGAAGCTGACAGCTGAGGAGCTAGAGGAGGAATACAGGCCAGAAAAGTTAAAGAAGAAAAGAAGAGTAGACTCTGGGAAGCTGCTGGCTGACAGTAGAAAGGCAGCAACCGAAGCAGTAGCTGCTCATGAGCACTTTGCCAATAAAAGAAGGGCAGAGCTAATTGATAGGATCCTCAATCTTATGATCCAAAGTGAAGACATTCTTCTCCTTTCCTATAGATCTCCCAAAAAATCTAGTCCTCTGAGATAGAGGGGATATTTCGGAGATTTTAGATCTCTCTGAGGATCTTGTCAAATTGGAGAAGGAAACCTTGCTGCAAAAGGAGAAAGTAAAAGAAGCAAGGTTGGAAAAGGAGGAGGAAACAAGGAAGAAGAAAGAAGAAGCTAAGATCAAGGCTCAAGCCAAGATAAGAGCAGAAAAAATTGTATTTCTCTGCTCTAGGGGATATAAAGAAGAGGAACTGGCTCCTCATGAGTTTGATACTATTTTGTTCCTCTTCAAACAAGAATAGGAGAAAATCATGAAGGAAAGGAAGAGGGCTGCCAGGGACAAACTGAGAGAGAAGGAAAGAAGAAGGAGAATGCTGAGGAGCTAGTAGCCAAACAAGCTGATGATAGGGACCAGATGAAGTTCTCTCTGAAAGCTCATGGCTTCTCAGCCAGGCAAGTAGGATCAATGGCTACAAAGACTCTCCAACGACATGTCAATGACATAAAGACTGACATTCAAATAGGGAGCCGGCAGGAGGTTCAATGGAAAACTGTATGTAAGAGGATAGTCTCCAAACCCACACCCAAACCAAAACCTACTCTTACTAAACAACCACCACTCTCACAAACCACTGAATCACCCGCACCCTTTCCCTTTCCCTTCCCTATAAAACCTGAACCTATAAATGAACCCTTCACCCCTGAACCAGCCCCTTCAACCACCTCACAACTCACACCACAAATATCTAAACCACCACCACCACCACCAACTCTGATACCTAAAACCATACCTAAAACCAAACCAACAACCCAACCATCCTCAATATTACCAAGACCCCAAACCATACATGAATTTGAGGAAATTCAGTAAGGCCTCAACTAATGCACTAGGCTGAGTTCATTCTCTTAGGATGAGGACTTAATTAAACTAAAATATCTTGATAATTCGGTCAACCTTATCTCAAGGGAAGCTCTCCTGGATCTCCCTATGACAACCCTGGACCAGTGTCTCACTCTTCTTTCCCTCAACATACATGACCTAAATGACAAAGAAAAGAAGCCGAGAAGAAGACTGGTGACTCTGCTGGACAAAAGGAAGATAGAAAACTTTCCAACTATTCCTTAAGTGCCAAGAAGCCCTATAGTCCAGTGGAGGTTTGATGAGCCTTTAGATGCCTTTCAGTTGGTAAGAGAGAGTGGGGAAACTAACCAGCTAGATACAGCATCTCTGCTACACTCTAGCAGATTTGACAGAAATGATCTAGCTGAATTATCACTCTCCAACCCCTCTAACTCTCCCGTTGCTTCTCTTATCCGAAAGCACCTACTCAATATGAGGGAAGCAGAGTAAAAGAACTCAAGTTGCTGCTGATGCTGAACCCTCTGTAAAAGGTCAAGCCTTTCTCCAGATGGTTCAAGTCCCAGCTTTGGAGCCTATATCTTGATGGGTATATGACTCCAACACCCATCAGCTTACTTTATTCAGAGCAAATAGCCAATGGATTCATGTCATTCATGGTGACAGACTGGATGTCTTAACCAGGACAGACTTGTTCCAAATGCTACTCATATCTACCAAGGAGAACCAAGAGAAAGATGTGAAGATTATGGCTCTGATAAGAATGGCAATGGAGAAGAAAGATAAGTAGTGTTTTGGTAGCATCAGCCTAGGGGGAGATTGTTGGGTCTGATGAGGCTGGTGAACCAAAACCTAATACTTAGATTTATTTTGGTACATATACAATGGATTTTCAAAGACAATGCTGCATTTCCGAAGCCAAGTCAAAAGCCTTCCGAAGCCAAGTCAAAATCCTTCCGAAGCCAAGCAAGAAGAACTTTCGAAGAGAGTTACTCTTCGGAAGTACCATGTAGACCATGATAGGAAGCAGCTGATTCTGAAGAAGTTGTTTCTTCTCAAGCCAAAGTGACTTTAGAAGACTTCATGTCTTCCGAAGTACACTTAGTTTCAGAAGAACCAACTGTGTCTAGTGGACAAAAGTAAGGTATCTGTCAGTATAGTCAACTACTTTACTAACAGACTACATGGAGCTTCTCCATACGGGTATGTTTGACCTTACTTTATCCATTGTTCATCCATCTTAGATTAGTACAGTCACCATACTTAGTTTATAACAAAAGGTAAGTCATGGACTTGCCATGACTACCTAATTCTATGATAATACTTTATATTAGTTAACATACTTCTAGCAACTGTACTATTTTGTCTAGTTGTATTTTTCAGCTGGTTTTCCAAGTATAACTAGATGTAGAGAGTAGTATATATAGTTTCACATGTAAGCTCATTAGAATAAGTATGCTAAGATAGAGTCTTGTAATCTTTGAGTTGTGAATTAATATATACAAGTATCTTGAAAAACTTATCTTCGTGTCTTGCTTACTTAATATATTACTATCAACTCTTAGAGAATTTTGTTATCATCATCAGAGTGATATCAAGTGAGTTTAAGAGAGAATCATTGTGTTGAGTGATTTGTAACGATCCTACATAAATTCCTAAAGAATGGGCTGTCTTGAAAACTCCGAGGAAGAATAACACCTATGTCTTGAACCTTAATTCTACATAACCAATAGAAGAAACATGTATGTTGTCTAAAACATCATTTGATGAGTCATTAATTTGGCATAGATGTTTGGGACACAAAAATTTCAAAAACAAAAACAGATTGGTAAAAGGAAATCATGTAATTGGTTTACCTCAAAAGGAATTTCATTTTGTTAACCAATGTTCTACATATCTCAAAGGAAAACAGCAAAAATCGTCCCATAAGCCAAACTTATGAACATAAACAATTCTCCGTTGAAGTTACTTCATATGGATCTTTGACCAACTCATGTCATGAGTATTGGCGAGAAGCAGTATTGTTTGGTGATCATTGATGACTTTTCATAATTCACATCAGACTTCTTTCTACTTCATAAAAACGAAGCATCCCAAATAATAAAGGATTTTATTACTAAAATTAAAATTCAACTTGATGAAAAGGTAAAATCAATCAGAAGTGATAACGAGACAGAATTGAAAAATGAAAATCTATGTTCATTTTGCATGCACATAGGTATTGTTCATCAATTCAGTGAAGCTAGAATTCTTCAACAAAATGGTGTCGCTAAAAGGAAAAATAGAACACTGATTGAAGCAGCAAGAACAATGCTAGCCGATGCCAAGCTGCCTATTACCTTTTGGTTTGAAGCAGTTAACAGATCGTGTTTTGTGCAAAATCAAAATTTCATTGTTAAAGAAAAAAACAGAACACCTTATGAACTGCATTTTCCCAGAAAAAAATTTATTTATTTTTTAAGTCATTTAGGTGTCCTGTCTCAATAGTAAACTCCCGAGACCATTAACGAATATTTGTAACTAAGTCTGAGAGGAATTCTTTGTAGGTTATTCCTCTGTCTCAAAGGCTTTCAGAGTGTTTAATCCTAGACTAAATATTATTGATAACTCAACAAATGTTAAATTCAATGAGCACTCCTTTCCTAAGTCAATGAATGGCCCCGATTGGTGGTTTGATGTTGACTCTTTTACAAGATCTTTTGATCAGTTTCACTTGACCAATGCAGGTAACCTACAATCAGCTGGATCTTTAGGAACAGTAAAGAGAAGAGATGAATTTTCGATGATTCCACCTTCTTTTGCTAATCAATTTGATGAAAAAGTTCTATTTCAAGCTGATCCTGTTAGACAAGAAGTACAAAATCAGAGTGTTTCAACTGAGGTTGGGCCTAGTACACTACCCACTCTTTTAGCAGAACCGTTTACTTAAGTTAGAAATCCAAAACTAGCTATTGTGTCAGTTGAAAATCAAGTGAATGCAAATGTTGAAAGTCTTCAAAGTGCTGTTGATGCTAACATTAAAGCTGATGAAGCATTTAATTACTTTCACATTTCACCTTTATCACAACCTGAAGGTGCCTCTCACCAAGATGATCTGAATGTCTCTAACCTTGATTTATCAATTGCTGGTGACTCAATTCCAACCACCAAGATACATAAGGATCATAGAGTGTCAAGCATCATTGGTGAACTAGATGAGCGAGTGACAAGAAGCAAGTCAAGTATTGCAAACATTTGTTTGTTTTCATACTTTCGATGTCAAAATGTACTCAAGAATATAAAAAAAGCTCTTCAAGACAACAAATGGATCAAGGCAATGCAGGAAGAATTGCTCCAGTTCATGAAACAAGAAGTATGGCAACTCGTAAACTTCCTAAAGGACAATACCCTATCGGTAGTAGACGGTTATACAGAAACAAGACTGATGACAAGGGTATTGTTATTAGAAACAAAGCAAGATTAGTTGCACAAGGATACACTCAAGAAGAAGGAATAGATTATGATAAAATGTTTGCTCCTGTTGCCAGATTAGAAGCCATCACAGTTTTCTTGCTTACTCTATGTCCATGAAATTCACTGTCTACCAAATGGATGTAAAGTGTGTATTTCTTTATGAAAAAATATTTGAAGAAGCCTATGTGAGTTAACCACCAGGCTTTGAAGACCCAGATTTTCATCATAGGGTGTACAAGTTTGACAAAGCTTTGTATGGTCTACATCAAGCCCTACGAAGTGGTACGACACTCTATTGTTTTTTCTTCTTGCACACGGGTACAAGATGGGAAAGATTGATCAGACTTTATCTAGAAAAAGAAAAGGACATGAAGTGTAGCTAGTCCACATCTACGTGGATGATATCATTTTTAGATGAACAAACAAATAACATTGCAAGGATTTTGAAGACCTTATACATTCCAAATTCTGGATGAGTGTTATGAGGGAGCTTACATTCCTCTTAGGACTGCAAGTACGGCAAATAGTTGATGGAATCTTCATCAATCAAACAAAATACATGGAATCCATGTTAAAGAAATTTTCTTTTGGAGATTGTCAGTCTATTAGAACGCCTATTAATAAAAAATGAAGATTCATCCAGACTCAGATGGCAAATTAGTGAATCAGACTCACTATCGGTCAATGATTGGGTCACTCATGTATCTAACAGCAAGTAGACCAGACATAATGTTTGGTATATGAGTTTATGTCATATATTAAGCAAATGCCAAGGAATCACATGTAAATGTTGTTTAGGGGATATTCAGATATCTCAATGGTATCCAAAGGAATCGGATTTCAACCTCTATGCCTAGATAGACAGTCACTACGAGGGATGCAAATTCAATCAAAAGACCACTTAGGGGGTTGTTAATTTCTTGGTCCCAGACTGGTCTCCTGGTAGTTCAAGAAGCAGCCAAATGTGTTTGTTTCAACAGCAGAAACTGAGTGCATAGCAGCATTAGCTTGTTGCTCTCAAGTTCTCTGGATTCAAAACCAAATGCTTGATTATGTTTATAAATTCTTGCACACATCAATTCACATTGACAAACACAGCCGCCATGTTCTTACCAAACAATCTAGTTCTACACTCAAAAACCAAACACATTGAAATTAGATATCACTTTTTAGGAAACTATGCTGAAAAAGGGTTAATTAAGTTGATACAAGTCCATGTGGACAATCAATTAGCTGATTTGTTCACTGAGGCATTTAACCCTAGCAGGTTTGAATTATTAGTCCAATAAATTGGCATGATTAACCTTAAGTAAAAATCAAAAATTGCAAAAAATATTCATATATTATAAAAATACAAAAAGAAGTTCTTTTTAATTAAAGAATATGAAATATACTTCAAAAATTTAGGAAATGATATAATTACAGTTGTTATATCATTCACTGTGCTCATTTCAAAATCTTGAAAGACTGACTTGACTTATCTCATATGTGGGTAGGCTCATCTTGGAAAAGAAGATACATGTTGTGATGAACTAAATCTAATATTCAACTATGAAGTCTTCATCTCAGAGTATAAGTATTAGCTTATCTAAGCATGTGTGTGTGTAGTGACCTAAACACACCAGGTAATGATGCCTTATGAATCTCGTTCACCTACATCAGTTTCTCCTTGGTTTTGTTAAGCAAAGATCTAGATATGATCTAACAAGATTCCTAATACGGAACACATACAACTTGGATGAATTAATAAAGAATACATTTCTTGTGAATGAACAAAAAGAATCCCAAAGGGGATCACCTTCAAGAGTTAAGTGCAAAAAGAATCCTAATATGGATCAAATGAATATAAGGATCAAAGTAAAAGAATCCCAATGAGGATCCCGCCTCATCAAAACAAAATAAGAATTCATAACTTAAATGACCCGTTCATGTAAGGTGTCAAAATGTTCTACCATGCATTTCATACGGGTGGTTGATCGAGTGGTTAATCTTGCTTTGCCTTTGAGTGTGAGGTAAATGTTGAATACTCAATTCACTCAAAACATGATAAAGATCACAAGCAGCAAAATATTAACCAAACATGAGTTTAAGAGGACAAACATATCTACAATCAATATGTTCATGATTATGTCTATTTGACTAACAATTGCTTGCATTTGTGAAAGGTAAGATTGATATGATCCCAAACAAGGTATATTTACAGATAAGAAAATCAAAAATTACAAATATACTTTCCTTTCAGTATTCAAAATTTTAAAATCTTTAAAGTTTTTATCCCATATAGATTATAAACTTTAGGGGGAGTAATTAAAATTTTCATATATATACATATATATATATATACATATATATATAAATGTACATATACATATACAAATACATATACATATACATATACATATACATATACATATACATATACATATACATATACATATACATATACATATACATATACATATACATATACATACACATATACAT